>CAUYQU010036807.1:0-117898 GCA_963574635.1 Cheracebus regulus
TCTTTTTCTAAAATCTCTTCCTCTTTCTTTCTCTTTCATTTTTTCTTTCTTTTGCTGTTTCTTTCTTCCTCCTTTTCTCTCTTTTTCTAAAATCTCTTCCTCTTCCTTTCTCTCTTTCATTCTTTTTATTCTAAAAAAAAAAAGAGTAGGGGAAGAGGGGGAAGGGAAGGGGAGGGGGAGAGGAAGGAGGTGAAGGGGAGGGGAAAAGGGGAAGGGAAAGGAAAGGAAGGCAAATTCAAGACCAGCTTGGGCACTATGTCGAGATTCTACAAAAATAATTTTTTTTTAACTAGTTAGGCATGGTAGCATGCACCTATAGTTCCAGCTACCTGGGAGGTTGAAGACAGAGAGAGAGAGAAAGAGAGAGAGAGAGAGAAGCAAGCCTGAGCAACACAGTGAGATATCATCTCTACAAATATTAAAACATTAGCCAGGCATACTGGCACATGCCCGTAGTCCCATTTTACTACAGTGAGCTACAATGGTGCCACTGCACTCCAGCCTGGGCAACACAGCAAGACCTCATCTCTATAAAATAATAAAAAGAAAGGCAGTCCTTGTAATCCCAGGACTTTGCGAGGCCAACCAAGCGGACTGCTTGATCCTGGAAGTTTGAGAACAGCCTGGGCAATGTGGTAAAACCTTGTCTCTACAAAAAATATTTCAAACAAAAATCAGACCGGGCACCATGGCTCACACCTGTAATCCCAGCACTTTGGGAGGCAGAAGTGGGCAGATCACTTGAGGTGAGTTCCTTTTTAACCTGAGTTCCTTTAAAGTCAAAGCTATTTCTGAAACCCTAGAACTTTAACACAATGCACTTACTGATATATCAATAATAAGTACTGAATTGAGCCTACAACCACCGCCAAGGACTCCATTCATTTCTTCATTCAACAGAGTTGATAAAAAGAATTGCCTAGTTTTCCATAGTAGAACTTAGAAATTTTTGATTAATTTGAAGTCAACAGGTAAGATAATTCCTTAATTTTTTTCTTTTTAAATTTTTATTGTTTTCTATATTTGAGGAGATTTTGGTTTTCGATTTTTTTTTTTTTTTTTTTGAGAATTCCTGACATTAGCTGCCTGAATCTGTCATAAAATTACCTAAACCAGTGGGTCTCAAACCTAGCAGAGCTTTATAATGACCAAAGGAGCTTTTTAAAATTCAAACACTTAGGCCCACATGAGATTCTAATTCAGTTATTCTGGGATGAACCCCAGAATGACTTTAGATGGCAAGCAGAGGTACATTTACACAGGGAGCCCAGTCCTAAATACTCTTCCAATGTGAAGCTGAGTGGTCACTGGAGTTGATGAGCCAGGAGTTTACATATAAATGAGCCAACCAACTAACAGTACATGAGGATTCAAAGAGCACAGGGTCAGAAAGAAAGCAGTAGGGGAAATAGGAACAAGACAGAAAGTTTTGAAAGAGCAGTCACTGACTCAAGCCCAGGAAGGGATGGTGTCCAGGAAGTGGGAGAATATACTTTTTTTTTTTTTTTTTTTAAGACGGGGTTTCACCATGTTGGTCAGGCTGGTCTTAAATTCCGGATCTCAGGTGATTCACCTGCCTTGGCCTCCAAAGTGCTTGGATTACAGGTGTGAGCTACCACGCCCGGCCAAGAATATACTTTTTTAACATGGAGAGAGATCCTGATACTTCAGAATCCCCTGATGATTCAAATATTTTTATACAGAAACAACCAGCTATGCCTTGGGATCAAAATCCTGAACAATCAAATGGAAATTACAGTGAAGATGAACAAAAGGGAAAGCAGAAATCAAGAGGAGGAGGGGGAGAAGCTGGTGGAAAGAGAGAGCAAGAAAAAGAAGAGGAAATCGAAAAGGACCTGGACAATGAACAGGAAAAGAAAATGGAAAATGAGAAACAGAAACAGTATCCCGAGACAAGATTAGTCAGCGAATCCCTCATGGACACTCTCTGGGCAGAGTTTAAGTTAAACAGGTGCCCCACAATACAAGAGCATCTATCACTCTCATTTGAATTTGGCATGACACATAAGCAGGTAAGTCAATGGTTCTATAAAAAGAGGAATAAATATAATAAAGAAATGTCCAAGAGAAAGCATAAGAAAAAATGTATGAGATGGGGTCTCCGTGTTGCCGAGGCTGGTCTTGAACTCCTGCCCTCAAGCAATCTTCCCACCTTGGCCTCCAGAAATGCTGTGATTACAAGCAGGAGCCATTGCACCTGGCTAACGCGTTTTATATGACATCATTCTTACCAATAAATGGAATTCTGTAAGGATAAACAAGAAAATATTAACAACTGTTAATTCTGTGGAGCAGAACTAAATAAGGGGAGTGCAAAGGAGTTTTTATACATTTTATTTTTACCCTACTGTAAGTTTAAAGTTTTATAATGGATGTTAATTGATTTTAAGAAAAAAAAATCAATAAAGAAATTACCAACCTCAAAAAAAAAAAAAAGTATATGAATGGGCTAAGCTCGTAAATACTGTTAGGTAGATAAAACACACAAATCTAAATGGCACTTTGATAACTGTATACATGCAGCTTACTATTTTTATTAGTGCAGTTAAGCTTTGGTGGCCAGAAAGAAGAGAGAAGACTGCACTCAAAAAGACTGTAAGGGGAGATGAAAGAGAGAAGCAGGTTAATTTCTGTGATCTATTAAGAAAGCGATGATACACGAAATTAGAAGGAAGAACACTGAACTTGGGAATAAAGAGCCATGGTTTGCAACATCTGATTTGTCCTTTTTCAAGGCTGTGTCACCTTAGGCAAGTCATTTCTCTCAGGCTCAGTTTGTTTCCTTTTCTATAAAATGGATCTGCTTTAGCAGCAAAAACTAACACATATGTTGTTTTTATTTTGCTGAACCTACCAGGATAGAAAGTATATAAGTCAAAATAATAGAGTCATAATTTCCCATTAATCTCATAAAATCATAATTGTATCATTACTATGGTTATATAAGAGGTAATACGGTAGTTAAGAGCAGTAATTGGCCGGGCGCTGTGGCTCACGCCTGTAATCCCAGCTCTTAGGGAGGCAGAGGCAGGAGGATAGCTTGAGTCCAGGAGTTCGAGACCTGCCTGGGCAATATAGCGAGACCCCATTCTCCAAAAAAAGGAAAAAAAACAAAAACCCAAAAAAAAAAAAAAAAAAAAAAAGAGGAGTAACTGAGGAACTGCACAGCCTAGGTTCAAATCCCGGCTCCACCAGGATTTGGGCAAGTTTCCTTACCTGTTTAGGCCTCACTATGTAAAGAAGGGCTGACATCTTAAGTTGTCCATTTTATAGGCAGGTTAACAGAATAAAGCTCTGAAAATAGTCATGACCCTTTTAAGGTTAGGAGCTCAAGGATAACATGAAAATAATGGAACACATGCCATAAACCCAACATTTTGATTCCTACAGTAGTATTCTTTCCACAAAATCTCTATTCTCTTGAAGTTTTCATTTCCTAGCTGGCAAATGTCACCCCTCAAAACCAAACTATCTTAGAATCCTAAATCAAATTCTAAATTTTGTTCTTGTCAAAAAAATCTTGATAAGCAATTATATATTCTATAAATGAAAAATATATTTTAGAAATGGAAGATGGGAAAAGCCACAATGTTAGCAGAGAAAAAAAGTAGTTATAGAGGAACCCAGAAGAATGAGCTGCTACCAAGTTCAATTTTTTAAAACCCCAAACCCATACTCTACGACAAATCCCTGAAGCCAGCCTCCCACTGGAAAATCTGGTGGGTGTGCTCAATTTGTCCAAAATGCATCATATTGGATGAGAGCCTCTCTGAGAGAGGGAAAAGTTTAAAGACCTGGAATTTTACAAAGTGGAGGTAATACTCAAATTTCTCTATCTAAAAACTACTCTTATATCCATCCCTTCCCCACTGTCCCATAAATAACAGAATACAAATCCTTTTTTTTTTTTTTTCCCCCGAGATGGAGTCTCACTTGTTCACCAGGCTGTGGTGCAGTGGCGTGATCTGAGCTCACTGCAAACTCCGTAACCTTTGGTTCAAGCGATTCTCATGCCTCAGCCTCCCAAGTAGTTGGGATTACAGGCACGCACCACCATGCCCAGCTAATTTTTTGTGTGTTTTTAGTAGAGACGGGGTTTCACCATGTTGGCCAGGATGGTCTCCATCTCTTTTTTTTGTTTTTTTAATAGAGACAGGGTTTCACCATGTTGGCCAAGCTGGTCTCGACTCCTGGCCTCAAGTGGTCCACCCACCTCAGCCTCCCAAAGTGCTGGGATAACAGGCGTAAGCCACCACACCAGGCCCAGAATACAAATCCTAAGAGCCCCTACCTCCCATCTCCTACAAGTTAAAGCCTAGTAAGAATGAGATATTACCATCTGGTTTAAATATCACCAAATGATGAGTTGGTATAACCACAGAAAACTGGAAGGATCCTGCCTTAAAGACTTTATAATTATGTGGGTTTGATAGGGATTTGTTATTTGTTTCTAGGGAAATGTGATTAGAGTAATATAACATTTCAGTATCTGTAGCCTGTAATATGGATGCCTCATAAGAATATGTGCTTAATGAAAAGTTCCAATCAAGTGCTTGAAACACACTAAGTTTAGGCTTTAGTTCTCTGAACATTACAATTTGGTCAAGCCAGTGAGGTGGGAAAAATTAACTCAAGAATGCACAAAAATCTGCCTATGGGCACATAAAGAACATAGCAGGGAAAATAAATCTTAGCCTGGCTGTCTGCTCCTAACTAAAATACCTAAACATTTGATGATTTGAAATAATATATGTACCATTGGGGACACTGGGGAGTGTCTTAATACATTCAGAAAGCAGTATTAAGTGACTGATTCAAGATCAAAAATCACAGTAGAAATATAGTATACGGTAGTCTGTCCGCCCCCCACCCCCACCACTTATCTGGAGGAATAAATTCCGAGACCCCCAGTGGATGCCTGAAACCATGGATAGCAAGTACTAAAACCAACATGTACTATGTTTTTTCATATATATACATATACCTATGATAAAATTTAATTTATAAATTAGGCACAGTAAGAGATTAACAATAACAATACACTGTAATAAAAGTTACATGGGGCCAGGTGTTGCTGGCTCACACCTGTAATCCCAGCACTTTGGGAGGCCCAGTTGGGCAGATCATTTGAGGTAAGGAGTTCAAGACTAGCCTGGCTAACATAGTGAAACTCTGTCTCTACTAAAAATACAAAAATTAGCTGGGCGTAGTAGCACGTGCCTATAATCCCACTACTTGGGAGGCTGAGGCGGGAGATCCACTTCAACCCAGGAGGCAGGGGTTGCAGTGAGCTGAGATCACGCCACTGCACTCCAGCCTGGGCGACAGAACGAGACTCTGGCTCAAAAAAAAAAAACAACAACAAAAAAAGAGGGAACTACTCTCTACATGGGTCTACCTAAGAGGCTACTTTTGTTGTTTTTTGGTTTTTCTTTTTTTTTTTTGGTAGCCTCAGGTGCTGGGGCTGTGCTCACTTCCTTCCTCATGACACCCCTACCTGGACACGGTAGAAGGTCCATTTGCAGTGTCAGTACCCGCTAGTGGCCAGTGAGCTGACACCTTCCCTCATGCTTCAGAGCCTCTCATGTCAAACTGCCCTCAATCCGTAGGGAAGTGTCTCCTGTACTACAATGGTTTTCTGGAGTCTCTGTACCTATAAGCAAATGGTCCCCGCTGTGCCACCTGGTTTTAAGACCCTACCACCCTCACTGGCACCATGGATGCCTCTGTGAAGATCTGAGGCACAGGGACACCTGGATCCTGTAGAGTGGCCTCCCAGCCACTCTGGTGATGACTGTGCCAGCTACCAACTACTTCACTGCCTACAAGCAACTCGAGGCCTTCCTGTGTGGCCAAGCTCTTTCCTCTACATACCCTTGGTAGCTTGGTGTGCTGGCCCACTTGGGCACTATCACTGTAATCATCAGTCCCCTGGAGCTTATGCAGACAAAGCTGCAGGTTCAGCATGTGTTGCACTATGTGCTGGTACCTGTGTTTGAGCTGCAGTGGCTTAGAGTGGTTGGTGCTCACTGTGGTCCCATTCTCCTTTGAGATGTGCCCTTCTCAGCCCTGTACTGGTTCAACTATGAGCTAGTGAATTGCTGGCTGAATGGGCTCAGGCCAAAGGACCTCCATGGTCCCACAACATCCATGGGAGTCAGCTTTGTGGCTGGCAGCATCTTGAGGATGGGTGGCTGCAGTGCCAACTCTACCCCTTTGTGGTGGTGAAGACTCAATACCAGGCCACACTGGGAGTGATGGAAGCTGTGAGAGTGACACTCCTGCACATGGACTCTACGTGGTTTCCCAGAGGTGGATCTGCACACAAGTCAGGCATCAGGGGGCTCTCTGCAGGGTTCCATCCTTGGATCAAGGCTACCTACCCTCTCTTATGCCACTTATGAGTTCAGCAAAAGCTTCTTAAACTCAATCAGGATCAGCCTCTGGGACATTCAAAGAGGCAAGGAGGCAAGGACCCCTGACTCTCCCATGGATGGGGAAAGTGGGGAGGAGGGACTTAACCAAGTGTCTTTTCTTCTGCCCTGAGGGGAGGATTCTTGTTTCCCTTCCCACTGGGCAACAGCCCCAGGGGCCCAGAGGTAGGCTGCCCCTCTGGGCAACCCAGGCCTTACTCAGACACAGCTTCTTCTTACTATTTCCATCTTGGGAATCATCAATTCCCCACCCTCCAAGTTCAAGACCAAATCTGTCATCTGCCCCTTCCCTGTGTTTCCCTGTGTTTGCTGTAGCTGGGCCTGCCTCAAGGAGCCAAGAAATTCTGGGACCTGGTCTAGTTTCTCCCCACCTCTGTTAATTCCCTAAGTCTATACCTAAAAAAATAAATTAATTAAATGAAAGCATAAAATATGATGGCCGGCTCTTGTTCTAAGATATTTTCTTGCCGGGCGTGGTGGCTCATGCCTGTAATCCCAGCACTCTGGGAGGCAGAGGCGGGCGGATCACCTGAGGTCAGGAGTTCAAGACCAGTCTGACCAACATGGTGAAACCCCGTCTTTAAAAAAAAAAAAAAAAAAAAAAAAAAAAAAGATATTTTCTTAAAAGATCTAAGTAAACATTTTTCCTGCCACCTCTTCTACTTTTCTCCCCACTTTACAAGTAGGATAATTACAAAATTACTAGACTCCATCTATTGACCCCTTCTGTCAGATATGAATTGAGATTAAATTATGTTAGATAAGTACAATATCCTTCTATTTGCACAGCTTCCACAATGTCAGTCATCCCATCACTGCACAAGACACACAGATGTATATGCAAATATTCTGAAACACTTTTTAACTGCTCTACCTTTAAAAAATGTTAATCTCACTTATCTGTTTAGGGACAGGCCAAGCATGGTGGCTTGTGCCTGTAATCCCAGCACTTTGGGAGGCCAATGTAGACGGACTGCTTCAGCTCCAGAGTTCAAGACCAGCCAAGGGAACAATGGTGAAATCTCATCTCTATTAAAATGAATACAAAAAATAACTGGGCGTGACAGTGTGCACCTGTAGTCCCAGCTACTTGGGAGGCTGAGGTGAAAGTATGGCTTGAGCCCAGGAGGCAGAGGTTGCAGTGAGCCAAGATCACATCACACTGCACTCCAACCCGGCAACACAGTGAGACCCTGTCTCAAAAATAAAAAATAGGCTGAGCGGGGTTGTTCATGCCTGTAGTCCCAGCACTTTGGGAGGCCGAGGCGGGCAGATCACGACGTCAGGAATTTGAGACCAGTCTGGCCAACACGGTGATACCCCCATCTCTACTGAAAATACAGAAATTAGCTGGGCGTGGTGGCACATGCCTATAACCCCAGCTACTCAGGAGGCTGAGGCAGGAGAATCGCTTGAACCCGGAAGGCAGAAGTTGCAGTGAGCAGAGATTGCATCACTGCACTCCAAGCCTGGGTAACAGAGCAAGACTCAGTCTCAAAAAAAAAAAAAAAGAAAGAAAGAAAAAAAAAACAGCCAGGCTCGGTGGCTCACACCTGTAATCCCAGCACTTTCGGAGGCTGAGATGGGTGGATCACAAGGTCAGGAGTTCAAGACCAGCCTGGCTGAGATGGTGAAACCCCATCTCTATTTAAAAAAAAAAGATGCTGGGCGTGGTGGCTCACGCCTGTAATCCAAGCACTTTGGAGGCCAAGGTGGGCGGATCACCTGAGGTCGGGAGTTCAAGACCAGCCTGACCAATATGGTGAAACCCCATCTTTAAAAAAAATATATATATATAAAAAAAAAAAAAAGAAAGATTCAGGAACAGAAAACCAATAGGATTATAGTCTATACAGTCTAGGGTTTTTTGTTCAGTTGGTTTTTATTTTTCATGGGTTTTTTTGTTTTGTACAGACAGGGTCTGCTACGTTGCCTGGGTCGGTCTCAAATTCCTGTGCTCAAGCAATCCTCCTGCCTGCGCCTCCCCAAGCACTGGGATTACAGACATGAGCCACTATGCTGGTTATATTCTAGTTTTATGGGCTTTTGCCTTTTCAAGTTTCACTTTTAAAACATCTCTTCATGGCCAGCCTTGCTAACATAGTGAGACACCATCTCTACAAAAAATTTCAAAAATTAGCCAGGCATGGAGTTGCGTGCCTGTAATCTCAACTAAATGGGAGGCTGAGGTGGGATCACTTGAGCCCAGGCTGCAGGAATCTGTGATTGTGCCACTGCATTCCAGTTTGGGCAACAGAACAAGAAAAAAAAATCCCTTCGCAGCCAGGTACAGTGGCTCCCAGCACTTTTGGGAAGCTGAGGTGGGAGGATCGCTTAAGGCCAGGAGTCTGAACCAGCCTGAGCAACATAGCAAGACCCTGTCCCTAAAAATAAAAAATAATAATAATAATTCTGGGTGTGGGGGCATGTACCTGTGGTCCCAGCTATTCAGGAGGCTGAGGTAAAAGAACGGCTTGAACCCAGGAGGTCAAGGCTACAATGAGCTATGATTACACCACTGCACTCCAGCCTGGGCAACAGAGCAAGACTCTGTCCCTAGGGGGAAGGGGAGAAATCCCTTCACTATATGGGAAAATGAGAGATGTGTATTTGGCACTAACCCTCGCCTCACTAAATCTGTCCCCAGACTCTTCTTAGCAATGAGAAAATAAAGCTTTGGGGTTTAAGCTCCTTGCAATCCATCAATTAATTAGTCTGGACAGCAGCCCTAGGTCAGTGTCAGATCCCCTTATAGCAGATGACAAGCATACGTTGCAGTAAAATGACTTTGTCCAAGGTCATGATGTAATTAGACTGAAGATTCTACCCACCTATTTTTTAAAACCTAGAAAATACTCCTCCTGTCCTCTTTTACATAATAGAGGAACTGACTTTTGAAAACTAATTTAAAAAGAAAAAAACAGTGATAAATAAAAGTATACATACACACAGTCCCCTTGATAAACCTCATTTTTATCCCTGCAAAATAAGTTAAATTTCACAGCATTTTACAAGAGATTATCATGTGAAATGGAATCAACAGGTTCTAAAAGGTCATTCATTATGTGATCTCCTGTCTGCTAGCATCTCCTATCTGAAAAATGAAGTTATTATTTCAAGGAAGGGGGGAGAAGTCTTTAGATTTTAAGGAATTATTAGTAGAAAATATTTTCCAATGACCTAATTTTTAAATGGAACCTTACAATCTAAGCAGTAATTCATTAGACTCTTCAAATTCTCATTTCCCTAAAACTCCTTTTCCAGGAAGTTTGTTTTGTTTTGTTTTTGAAACAAAGTCTTGCTCTGTTGCCCAGGCTGAAGTGAAATGGCATGATCAGGGCTTAACGCAACCTGGGACTTCTGAGCTCAAGCCATCCTCCCACCTTAGCCTCCCGAGTTGCTGGGACTACAGGTGCAGCACCACTCTCAGCTAATTTTTTGTCTTTTGTAGAGATAGGGTCTCATTGTGTTTCCCAGGCTGATCTCAAACTCCTGACCTCAAGCGATCCTCCTGCCTCGAGTCTCCCAAAATGCTGGGATTACAGGTGAGAGACAGCATGCCTGGGCTAGAACGTCATTCTTTTTCTTGGTTACTACTGATCTCAGTTCTGTTCTGTCAGGCTAAATACCTACTCTGGCCAGAAGGCCCCTTCCTAAGAAAGGAAAGTTGAGATAAAGTCTGGCCAATACAAAAATGAACAGATAGAGAATGGAGTGATGTTAACAGAGACTGCCCTCCACCCACCAACTGACTCCCACACCACCATGTGCCAACAACAGACTTGGGGCTGGTCAAGTTACTTGACAGGTCCCAACAATGTATAACAAAGCGACAAAGCCATTGACTAAAACTGAAATACTATCCCCATCCTAATTGGGCAAAGTGACCATCACTGACCTGAAGGCTAGAAAACTCACTCCTAATTGCTCAAATGTCACTTATAACCTGAATAGGAAAAAGCCAAGCCAAGCTGTTCTTTACAAATGAATTTTCCAAGTTTTCTCTCAATTCCAATGTTGCTACTCCACTTTCTGCTCTCTTTTTTTTTTGGAGACACAGTCTTGCTCTGTCACAAGGCTAGCATGCAATGGCACAATCTTGGCTCACTTCAACCTCTGCCTCCCAGGTTCAAGTGATGCTCCTGCCTCAGCTTCCCAAGTAGCTGGGACTACAGGCATGTGCCACTACGCCCAGTTAATTTTTGTATACCAGGTTGGCCAGGATAGTCTCAGTCTCTTGACCTTGTGATCTACCTGTCTCAGCATCCCGAAGCACTGGGGCTACAGGTGTGAGCCACTGTGCCTGGCCCACTTTCTGCTCTTCTGTCTAGGAAAACAGCTAAAGTAACTATTCTTTACACTTTTGTGTATGCTGACATTTTTCGTAATAAAATTTTTTAATTTACTCCCTGGAAGTGATGGGTCTGGCAGAACAAAATGATGAGGAATTATCAGAAAGAAAGCTTAAATGCTTAAAAAAATCAGCAGCAGCACAGATGGGATGACTCTGAGGCCATGTCAAGATATATGCTGATGGTGCTTTAAGAAGAATGGTCTACAGTTAAAGATTTGAGTGTCTTAAATCATGGTGGTGGGGAGAGGGCTTAAAAGAATGCATTCAGTCAAATTCTGCATCTTTGTTCCAAACATCTTACAATAATGGAACTGAAATGCCTCACTGTCCTAGACACATCTTTTCTTCATCAGTCTGGTTCATAAACTTGGTTGTAAAAAGCAAATCCAATAATGACAGAAAAAGAAACATTTATGAAGAATTTGTGAAGGTATACAAAAGTCACCTCATTTTTCTCTTTAATCCCATGCAAGGACATGGCAATTAATAAATACTTATAAACTTCTCAATAGCATACAATTCTCATGTCTAAAACAAGTTTCTCACAAACTGGATTTCATAAATCCAGTTATTAGTATCTCAAACTGTAATCAAAAGTTAATGGCAGCAGCCCAAGAACATGGCTTTCCCAAGGTATCAACTCATCCACCTACTCACCCCAAAGGGATTTGTCAGTATGCCTCTGGTGAGTCCCCTTAAAGAGACCCAAACTTAAATTTGAGAATGTGTAGCCCTCCAGTTTCCAACCTTCATTCCATCTAATTTTATTTTATTGTTTGAGGCTGGCAGTGATCTGTACTATAACAGGTATATTGGAGAATACCTAATTCTCTTAGAAAAAAAAAAAATCGCACAACAATTTCAACACAAATGAAGCCAAGAGGACTATCCAATGATGAAAGCAAGGTATTCCTAGGTTAGTGGGGGTTTTGTTGTTGTTGTTGTTTTGTTTTGTTTTGTTTTTTTGAAACCAGCTGGAGTGCAGTGGTGCGATCTCAGCTCACTGCAACCTCTGCCTCTGGGTTCAAGCAATTTTCCTGCCTCAGCCTCCCGAGTAGCTGGGACTACAACCACATGCCACCATGCCCAGCTAATTTCTATATTTTTAGTGGAGACAAGGTTTCACTATGTTGGCCAGGATGGTCTCGATCTCTTGACCTCATGATCTGCCTGCCTCAGCCTCCCAAAGTGCTGGGATTATAGAGATGAGCCACCAGGCCCGGCGGTTAGTGGTTTTTCAAACCTATAGATGGCATTTGGAAAGAAGTATATGCATAGGCTTCAAAAACCCTAAACACCAGAGACCTAATTAGCACTTTGATTTTAGGGGCATGGGCTTTCCCTTATCATTTTCTATAGACAACCTTAATGGGGTCCAATTAAGGCAACAATAAAAGGTTACCAAAGTCTACAAAAAAGTCCCATTACAGCATTTAAACAGGATTCAATTTTTTTTTAAAATCAAATAGTTTACATGGTCTTTTTTTGTTTTTTTGTTTGTTTGAGACAGAGTCTCGCTCTGTCGCCCAGGCTAGAGTGCCATGGTGCGATCTTTGGCTCACCGCAACCTCTGCCTCCCAGGTTCAAGTAATTCTCCTGCCACAGCCTCCTACAGGCGCATGACAGCACGCCCAGCTAATTTTCTTTCTTTTTTTTTTTTGAGACAGCGTTTCACTCTTGTTACCCAGGCTGGAGTGCAATGGCATGATCTCAGCTCACCGCAACCTCTGCCTCCTGGGTTCAAGCAATTCTCCTGCCTCAGCCTCCTGAGTAGCTGGGACTACAGGCGCACGCCACCATGCCCAGCTAATTTTTGTATTTTTAGTGGAGACGGGGTTTCACCATGTTGGTCAGGCTGGTCCCAAACTCCTGATCTCGTGGTCCACCCGCCCTGGCCTCCCAAAATGCTGGGATTACAGGCATGAGTGAGCCACTGCACCTGGCCTCTTTTTTATCTTCTTCTTCTTAGTTTCACTGTGTCGCCCAGGCTGGAGTGCAAAGGAGCAATCTCGGCCTACTGCAACCTCTGCTTCTGCCTGCCTCAGCCTCTGGATTAGCTGGGATTACAGATTACAGGTGCCTACCCCACCACGCCCAGCTAATTTTTGTATTTTTAGTAGAGGCAGGATTTCACCCTGTTGGTCAGGCTGGTCTCGAACTCCTAACCTCAAGCTGAGATTACAGATTACAGGCGCCCGCCACCACGCCCAGCTAGTTTTTGTACTTTTAGTAGAGGCAGGATTTCACCATGTTGGTCAGGCTGGTCTCGAACTCCTAACCTCAAGAGATCTCCCCACCTAGGTATCCCAGAAGTGCTGGGATTACAGGCATGAGCCACTATGCCCAGCCCTGTATTTTTTATCTAAGAGAAAATTCCCTCACTGACAGATTCCTACCCACTTATATATTTAAACCAATAATACCATTTTTCACTAATCTCTCAAACTGAAATACTCTAATACATCAAGGCTAGGCCCAACAGGTCATAAAGAAAATTACCCTAGAAACAGAAAGAATAACATCAGGTGTTACTTATTTTCTTTAATTTTTCTCATCATTATCTCAACAAAAGAATTCAGACCAGGTGCGCTGGCTCATGCCTGTAATACCAGCAATTTGGGAGGCCAAAGTGGGAGAACTGCTCGAAGCCAGGAGTTCAAGACCAGCCTGGACAACACAGTGAGGAACTCTGTCTTGACAAAAAATTTAAAACTTTTTGGAGGCTAAGGAGGGAGGAGTACTTGGGCCCAAGAAGTGGAAGCTGCAGTGAGCCTTGATTGCAACACTGCATGCCAGCCTGGGTGACAGAGTGAAATTTTTTTAAAAAAGTAAATTTCAAGCCCTGGCTTTTAATAGATAACATTTATTAATGTTTTTCAAAGCTAATTCTCTATTCATTTCCCTCTTTCAAATGTTTAGATTGGGCCAGGTTTGGTGGCTCACGCCTGTAATCCCAGCACTTTGGGTGGCCGACACAGGCAGATCACGAGGTCAGGAGTTCAAGACCAGCCTGGCCAAGACGGTAAAACCCCATCTCCACCAAAAACAAAAAAAAAATTAGCTGGCCGTGGTGGCACGTGTCTGTAGTTCTAGCTACTCGGGAGGCTGAGGCAGAAGTATCGCCTGAACCTAGGAGGCAGAGGTTGCAGTGAGCCAAGATCGTGTCACTGCACTCTAGCCTGGGCAACAGAGTGACACTCCATCTCAAAAAAAAAAAAAAAGGTTTAGATTGCCTGTTTAAAACCATATCCTATAACCATAGGAAGGGAAGGATCTTTTTCCAGTAGGGATAGGGGACTCAAATCTTTTGCCAATTCATATATTTGCAATATCATTCACATTCCATTCTTAAAGTCTACAAGTTTTGTTGATTAGTTCACTAAGAATTATATCTGGGTAGATATGTTTGTGGCTACTAATGTGCCCAATTTACCACTGGCAAAGTCAAATTAGCTAAACACCCATTCAATAACTACAACAAATGAAGTTTGTTTTTGCTTTGATTAAGGTAGACGTTTGTGACCTGGAACTGCAGGACTTAATCCAACCTCCTACCAAGTTTTTCTCCTGGGCAGTATAGTCCTACATTTGCCTTTAAAAAGCAGTTACAAGTGAGTTCAGGGTTTCTTTTGAGGGAGATGAAAATGTTCTACAATTGATTGTGGAGATGGTTGTACAACTCTGTGAAAATATCAAAAAACACTGAATTGCACATCATAAATTGGTGAATTGTACGGTATATGAATTATATTTCAAAGTGATTTTTTTAAGGAGTGTAAGTTCTTCCTTTGCTCAAGGATGTTTCTACTAAGCCTTTTCTCCAAATGTTAACGCTTTAAAGTAGCCAAAGATACAACTAGGGAAAGATTTCATGAGACCAAAGAAATTGGGAAAACACAGAGAGAGGGTTAGGCCTAAGTCAATCAAACTCAAAGTTAGGGAGAATGATACGCTGGAATGGGAGTAAATGAGCTCTGTATCATTAACACTTCTACAGTACAAAGAAGTAACTTCCTCCCTCTTCTCTAGGAGTGGAATCAATAGGCTCACTCAAAGATGCTGATGGTATTGAAACATTTAAGGGCAGTTTTTTACTTAGCTATAAAGATGAAGGAATCAAACAAGTAACTACAAGTTAAAGCTGAAAAAAATTTTGTCTCTTGTGCCCTCTGGGGTTTGATTTAAACCTTTTCTGGACACAATGAAGAAATCTATGGAATCTATGGCCAAATGTTAGACATTTGAAAGCAAGATAGTCATAAATATATTCCTATCAAAATTTAAGAGACAAAGTATTTACTGAGCAGCCAACTATTTTTCTGCCTAACAGTTACACATTTAAAATTATTCATCTCCAGATAACACAAAGTGATATGGAAAATATCCTTTGTCCTTAAACAGACATCTTAAGTTCAGTATTAAGGAAAAAATTAAAATTTGCATTTTAAAGGTGACAAAACCAGAAGCCAGATTAATTGTAAATTTAAGAAGGTCTCAGTCCAGAAAACAAGCCTAGTTATCCTACATAGTTGATATAATTTGAAACAAAGGTTTGTATTAAACTTCAAACTCAGAGTTGAAGTATGGTCTTCTTGACTTAATTACGTTTTTTCACATTTATCTTACTATATTTTCAAATTTCTGAGAACCCCTAAGCTGTCACATACGAAATAATGTAAGCACCCTAAGTCTTCAGAAGCCAAGCAGTTTGGGAGCCTCACTGAGAAAGCAGCTATAAACTGAAGCTATACTAAGTACCATTAGTAAAGCTACAAAGGTAAGAACAAAAGGAGACAGAAATGTTTTATATTTCCCCTTACCTTCTAACAAGTAAAATACCAATAGTCCCAATTCCCCTTTTAATATAACCATTTGTGTTCCAAAAACTCAGTTAACAAAAATCCTCCAGAAATGCAGACATTATACAGCTATCACCATGGAAAATATTGCGTATCTTTTTTTTGTTGCTATATATCAACTATATGAAACCACTTGTTCACAGTTAGCTTTCCTAAAAACAAAACAGTTTCTAAAACAAAGACTGTTTACATCTCTTAAGAAGCCTTTGTTCCAAAAGGCCCCTCTTAAAGAGAAAAACTTCTGGAAAGATATCCCTTTTTGTGGTTTTATCAACAACAAATACTCCCAAACTCTTTCCATTTGGCATAGGAGTTTGTTAAACAAAGGAGGAAGCAAGCCCCCTCCACACAAAGGAGGTCTCCAAAACAGAGCACTGGTTGTGTTTGTAGATTATTGGTGCCTCTTTAACCCCTTTCCTCAGGCTGTACTATGTAGTACTCTCAATACAAAATGGTGGCCATCATGTCTGTCTGACATTCAGAGTGGGAAAAAGGCAATTCAATTACACATTTTGCAAAGATTACCATTAATATTCTAGCCAAGATGAGGAAATGGGTAGCCAAGCCTAACCAGAGCAATACTACCTTTTCAGGAAAAGGGCCCTCTAAAAGGCAAAGAACAAGAAAGCAAGATAAAGGATTTACCCCAGCCCTGGTACACCACAATACCAACATGGAGGACACCTCCCAGGAACCTGACTCCCCTCATTTTGGTTACTAAGAACTTAGTCAAGTTACCCAAATTCTGAATAAAATCCCATTAATGCAAATGTGCAATATTCATATTCACCCTTCCTAGCATGTAACATAAAGCTACATTGCTACGTGTGAAACATGACCTATTACTCAAGAATTAAAACCTTAGCTCCAACCAGCCCTGTTATAACTTCTGCAGGCCCCTTTGCACTAAAAAAACGTACTTCCCGAAAGCAGCAAGAATCAACCTTGCTCACTTCGCTGTAAGAAATTGATCTATTTTCAAATATTTCCCTTTTATTCCCTGGCCAGTTATTTTCTGAAGCATATATTTCACCTCCATTTTCAAACTTGCTTAAGAAAAACTAAAGTAGGTGTCCATGTTTTAATTTGGGGCGGGGAAGCGTTGGGATAAGAAGCCTTATTTTCAGGGATCTCCCTTGAAAACAGCTTTCCAAAACATAACGATTACAAACAGAATCCCTACAACTCAAAACGTCATTACAAAGACCATGCTTAAGGGAGAAAGGGGTGGGAGGGGGTCTTGCTCCACTTGGGGGTGGGGGAGGAGAGTGGGGAGAAGATTCTTATACAGTAGGAAAGGCAGTTAAACCCCCTTCCCAACGGCCCCAGCCCGTCCAACCGCCGCTTAGGCCAACTCGGACTCAGACCATCCCGAAAGGTTGGCAAAAACCAGAGGTGTAGGAGTGCACCCAGTTCCGGCCACGGGGGAAGGAGTTGGCCGGGCTCTCCTCAGCGAACGTTGGAGCCGTTGGGGATGGTTTCAGCAACACCCACCCCTCACTCACTGCCCTCCGGTCCGAGTCGCTGCAGACAGGGCTGGAAGGGCTGCGGTGGGTGACTGCCTTTCGGCGCCAAGAGGCTGAGGGCCGGGGGTAACGAGCACGAACTCTTCGGAGGTCTCTTCGTCTGACATTCCCCTACAAACACGGCCTCGCCCCGACTCCGTCCCCACCAGCACAGCCCAGGCCTCTCAGGGGAGCCCAGCGGCTGGGCCAGAAGAAGCCGGGTGTGTGTGCGTTCCGGAGCGCGGGCGGGCATCGGGCCCACCGCCGCCCGTCCCGCCCCCGCCGCCCCAAAAGTGTCCCCCAGGCATTAACGCCCCTCACAACACATCCGCTCCGGGGCCGGACCCGCGGCTCCTCCCCGCCCCCAGCCAGCGATGGCCGCCCCCTTCTTGACCCCGGCCCGGGGGACACCTGGAGGCCCAGGGACCAGGCGGTGGAGGGGTGCCTTGGTCTGGAGGGTGGGGCGCCCAGGTGAGGGCCGCTCCGGGCCGACGCCGCCACCACACAAAGGACCAGGGGCTCCCGCCGCCATATTGAAAACTTTCCTCCTCAGACGACAACTCGCAAGTCCCCCACCCCCACCCCCACCCCATCACACACCCCCGCACCCCGGGAGCGGAGGCGAGGACCAGCCTGCCGAGCCTCGCCGGGCCCACAGTCCTCCCCTCCAGCCCGCGCCTCCAACGGGCTCCGTGAGGGAACTCCCCCGCGACCACCCCCGGCTTCTGCCATTACTCCATCCGGAACCGAACACCAACCCCCGGCCCCGGCCACGCTCCCGGCCGCCAGAGCCCCGCGGCGACCCGGCCCTCCAGTGGTGCCGCCGAAATCCCTGGTTCTCCCATGCTCCTCATCTCTGACCCTGGAAAAGCCCCCATCTTCCTCCCCCGGCCTCAAATGGCGACCTTCCAGGCAGCCCCAAACTTGACGAGGCCGGCGGGGCGACCGGCTCCCCCATCCCCCGCGCCTCGGGCCTCCCCAGCCCCGCGCGTCCCCGCTCCCTCCCCCAGCTGTGAGCTGGATCCGGGGTGCTGGCGTGACTCACCGGCGGCGGCCGCACCTTACAGATCCCAGTCTGCTCGGCTATGGGCCGGATCTTGTGGATGAAAGCGAAGGGGTCTGCGAACTCTTCCCAGCTGGGCTCGAAGACCGGGCACTCGGGGGGAGGCAAGAACTCGCCCAGCGGGCCCGGGCCCCCAAGGGGCAGCGCCGGGCGCGGGCCCGGGTGCAGCGCCGTGGCCGTCTCCATCACCGCAGGCTGGTCAGGACCGACAGCAGGGTGGGCTCTGGGACCGAGGCTGTGGGCTCCTCTCGGTCCGAGACCCGTACAGACGTAGCTCGGGCGACAACAAGTCCGAGTTGTACGGGCAACGGCAGCACCTCGGGCTTTTTCAGCCTCCGACGACGACGTCTCGCCGCAAGCCCACGCCGTGCGCCTCCGCCGCCACGGCGAGGAAAAAGAGTCCCACCCCACCCCCACCCACCCTCTGCGCTGGGCTCTCCGCCCCGCCCCCGAATCGGGCGGGGCCGCGCCTTTCGCCGTGGATGGAGTTTATCCTTAGGCTTTCAGTTGAGCCAACTTTTATTGACCACTTACTATGTATCAGACTTCCGGCCCTGAAGAAGTTAAGTCTGGTAGAAAGGCTCAGTCCCATAAGCCAATCATTCAATCATGTCAGTACACGGTGGGTGCAGTAAAACCCAGGAGGGGGTTTTGGAAAGAGTATTAGAAATGGAGAAGAATTTTCCAGTAGAGATAACAGCTTGAACATACAAACAGCGTGTTCGTGAGAAGGCAATAATAGTAATTATAATAATAATGTAACACTTTTGAGCACTTTCATATCCTAGGCACTGTTCTGTTGCATGATTAATCATACAACCCTATGAGGTAGGTACACTTATTTCCACTTTACAAATAAGGAAAGTGAGGCATAGGTAGATTAAGCAATTTGCCAAAGTTCATATGGCTAATAAGTGATGGAGACTATTTATTGGGAGGTGGAAATGTTGCAGGGAAAACAGTCATCCACAATCTATGATAAGGTCAGACTTGAGAGGGGCAAAAGAGTCTTGAAATAATCCAGACAAGAAATTATAGGACCTAAATTAAGGCAGTGGTGCTGATGATTATGAGCAAGGGATGGAAAGGTAGGAAATAAAATTAGGAACTAGTGACAGATTCAGGAGGGAAGATGAGGTATTAAGATTCAGGTGTCTGATGTTCCCTGCCTGAGTAGAAGCTAGCTCGTTGGCATTGCTGGGACATTCACCCCAATTATTTACACAAGGCGAGTTATTCAAGGGAAAAAGATACTGTGTTCATTTCTGGACATGTTGCGTTTGAGGTGTCTCTGGTCCATACAGCTAGATACCCAACGGGGCATCCTTCAACTGGCTGAAGGGTATAAATTTGAAGGGGCGAGATCAGAATTGGAGATATAAATCTGGGAGTTATTTGCATACCGGTGATAGCCGCTGTTTAATGCTGTGTGTAAAGCACTGTTCTGAGTCTTCACAACCCCCATATTGAGTAGGCACGATATTATCCTCATTTTGCAGAGCAGGCAACGGAGGCAAAGAGAGGTCAACGAATGAACTTTAAGAGATATGCATACTTTTGAGGCGCCTTTTTTTTTTTTTTGGCAGGGGTCGGGGTTGAGTGGGGGGGTGTCCAGCCTCAGAAAAGAGGAGAGGAAGCTCAAACAGTAGAAAGTCAACACTGAAACGACCTCTTTCATCCAGAAAGCAGCCAAACCTACCCAAGGTCTGTTTGTCAAGATCTTAGTTCTGCTTTCAGATTCACCTAGTAGAAGGAAATCTCTTATCCTTAAGAAGTCTTCAATTAAAAAGGGGGAAGGGCATACGAGAGAAAGGAAAACCGCCTCCCCTTAAACAAACTTTTTCCCCAGAGATACCTGGCCCGAAAGGAGTTCACAGTGGTCCTGGGAAAACGTAGTCATTAGCTCTATAGGGCTGTGGGACCTGGAGCCTTTCTTGCTCCCCACTGTAATGGAGAATCAAGCTCAGGGGACAGCTAGCACACTATTAGAATTATCAGTGCAAGACAGATACGCGATGTGGCAAGTTATAATGGAATCTAGGTAGTGGGTATAGAGGATTTTGCTGCAAGTTTATTTTAACTTTACTGAATATTTGATAATTCTTTTTCTTTTTTTTTTTTAAACACAGGGTTTCACCATGTTGGTCAGGCTGGTCTTGAACTCCCGACCTCAGGTGATCCGCCTGCCTTGGCCTCCAAAGTGCTTGGATTACAGGCGTGAGCCACTGCGCCCGGCCAATATTTGATAATTCTAAATAAAAAGTTGGGTAGAAGATGGCTCTTTGGTGGACATTCTGTGCCTCTGAGGGTCTTGATGAAGATTATGTCTTGTCATGTGCTCTCTCGGGAAAGCGTTGACTACTTTCACCCTTAACCTTGGCATCCTACAAGCCAGGTAGGCATAACTTTGAGAAAAATTCTAGACACATATGAGTTATGACTATTATTTAACCGAGGTACATGGGAAGAACAAGCCTAAGAAAATCTTTCCTAATTATCAGCTGCTTCCTACGATTCCCTCTAGCTCCCAACTCTCAAGGTCTCCCAGTCCGGCTTCCTCCATTTCCGGTAGTGACCCTAAATGATGAGATTCTATTGCTCCCAGATCAGGCCAAAGCTGTTTGGCTCCCAACGGACCCGGTGTGACGTTAAGGGAGCGGGCGGTTGCCGGCGTCTTGAGGGGTACCTAGGGACGGAGAAGACTCTCCAGGAAGGCAACCGCTCCCCCGCCCGCAGCAGACGCTCCCCATGCCCTTTATGATGTTTACATGGGCGGAGGGATCCCTCCCAGCTGACAGCCACACCGCGCCGGCCCTTCTTTTTTTAAAGAGCCTAGCCACGGGCTCTGATTGGCCGGCGGCCGGGAGCGTCAGCCTCCGGGGGTGGGGCCGGGGCCGCATTGTCTAGTCTAGGGCAGGCTGGACACCCCAGAGGCTGGACCTGGGCAACCCCATCCTGGAGGTGCCGGGCCGGAGCTGCCAGAGTGCTGGGAGCGAGCCCTGGGCGGGGTCAGGTTCGGGTTCCCAGGGCAAAGCGGGGCTGCAGCCCAGGCGGCCGGAGCGGAACCCAGCCCAGCTCCGAGTGCCACGTCTCCAGGAACCCCCTCCTTACTCTAAGACAACACTCCGCCCCCGCCCGGGCCTCCGTTCCCCAAACTGCCCCCACTTGTGCAGCGCCAGATTCTTTGGACACACCCCTAGGTGTCTCCATCCTCATCCGGTCCATCCAGCTCCCAGACCTCACGTCCCCAACCGGCTGCACCCCACTCCCCAGCCTGCGCCCCTAGATCAGCAGCCTCCTCCCCTAGATCCACCCGCCTGGTGATGAGGCGCTCCCGCTTTCCTTCCGGTAGCCGCGTTGGGAAGACCACGCTCCCAGATTGCAAACTTGGGGGGACATCCTCCTTTCCCTCCCCCCGGAGCCGTGCAACTACCCCGGGACCGGTTCGGGGATGAAGGGGGCAGGCCGGGCTCCCCAGCGGCCGGCGCTGCACGTAGCGCACGTGTAGGGCCCGCTCCCCACCCCCTCGCCGCCTCTGACAACTTTCCAGAGCTCCGCGTGTGGTCCGTGCGCCTCCCTTCCGCCCTGGCCTCCCGTCTCTGCCTTGCTCTTGCTGCCTCCCTTCTACACCACCCTTACCCTCCCAGCCCGGTGGATCCTCTCGTCCCCCTCAATCTCCAGGGCACTAGCTTTCCCTCGTTCTCTTTGCAGTTCATCTCAGCTCATCTCGCCAATTCAATGCCATTATCTCTCCTCACCACCTCTCCGTCGTACCCTGGAATGTTTGCTGTCAGATGTCCCTTGTGAAACCCACAAACCCTCGCGATTTGGCCTCCTTGTTTTATTTTGTGTATTCCCACAATGTCTTGTTACTGCCCCCTATTAAAACACTTATAACTCAGTATTTGTCTTTTTTTCCACGGTGTCGCTGCGCTCTCCCTATACTTGTTCCTCTCCCGCCAGATTGTAAGCCTCTAGAGGGAAGGAGTAATGTCTGTCTCCTTGGCCCCAGGCACGTGGCAGACGCTCCACAAATATTTGTTGAAGGGGAGGGTAAATGGCCTTGGGTTTCCCTGGCTCCAGTTGGCTGAGGATGGAGTTTTGGGCTGGACAAATAGAAGAATCTGGTTGCCTACATGAAGCAGGAAGGAGGCTCAGAACAGTGTTGAGGGAGCCTCCACAATAGGTGGGCACCATGGGTGAGATAAACCCATCCTCCCCGATTCCCTGCCCTGCTTAATTCCCGGGAACTAGCAACTCCTCCTATCAACTTCTCCTGAGCTGGTCTCTTATGGGGGACTTCTGCGCTCCCTATTCTGCCCTACCCACAGCTGTTGGGGCTGCCCTTGGAAAACAGCTGACAGCTTGGCAAGGTGCTCATTTCTGGGCTTCTGTTCCTGGGAGGCTGGGTCTGGGTCGTGGGAGCCTCCTGGTAACTAATAAATACCTCTTTCTCCTCCCATCTGCTCTTTCTTTCCCGTCCTGGAACCCCTTTTCTGCTGATTCGGCCCAACTGAGATCCAGGGTAACTGCACCCTCAGTCCTGGGCTTTGGTTTACTTGAGTGTGGGGCTCAAAGGGCTAGACCCTTGTCGGGTTCAGGCGCTGACAAGTGGGACATTCCCACAGTGCTGCCAGCCCTGCCCACAGTGATTGGGAGGGGCAGAGTTAGCCACACCAAAGCTTCAGGGCGTGTTTCTTCCCATTCCAGTTGGGCAACTTTAGAGGCCCTGGACTTCCAAGGAGCAATCCTGTGAGCTGCTTAGAGAAGCTGTGAGGATGAGAGGGAAATTCATGTTCCAGGTTCATCCTGCAGCAGCACCACCAGCATCCCCAATTTGGGTCTCTGGGTTGAGTGGCCCCTGGCAGCATGCTCAGTGGCCTTGGATAGCTGGAATATTTGGAATTGCCTGCATCTTGGATGAAAGTCTTGGCCAGGCACGGTGGCTCACGCCTGTAATTCCAGCACTTTGGGAGGTTAAGGCGGGAGGATCACAAGGTCAGAAGTTCAAGACCAGCCTGGCCAAGATGGTGAAATCCAGTTTCTACTAAAAATGCAAAAATTAACCAGGCACTGTGGCAGGTGCCTGTAATCCCAGCTACTCGGGAGGCTGAGGCAGGAGAATTGCTTGAACCTGGGTGGCAGAGGTTGCGGTGAGCCGAGATTGTGCCACTACACTCCAGCCTGGGCAATAAAGTGAGACTCCATCTCAAAAAAAACCACAAAACTTCATGTTTGCCGGGCGCAGTGGCTCAAGCCTGTAATCCTAGCACTTTGAGAGGCCGAGGCGGGTGGATTGCTTGAGGTCAGGGGTTCGAGACCAGCCTGGCCAACATGGTAAAACCCTGACTCTATTTAAAAAAAAAAAAACAGAAAGAAAGAAAGTCTTCCAGCAGAATGAAAACTGCAGCCAGGCACAGTGGCCTATGCCTGTAATCCCAGCACTTTGGGAGGCCGAGGTGGATGGTTCACCCGAGGTCAGGAGTTCGAGACCAGTCTGGCCAACATGGTGAAACCCCGTCTCTACTAAAAATACAAAACTTAGCTTGGCGTGTTGGCACATGCCTGTAATCCCAGCTACTTGGGAGGCTGAGGCAGGAGAATTGCTTGAAACTGAGAGGTGGAGGTTGCCATGGGCTGAGATTACATCGTTGTACTCCAGCCTCAGTGACAAGAGCAAAACTCTGTAAAGGAAGGGAGGGAGGGAGGGAAGGGAAAGACACCTGCTGCAACAGGATGTCATAATTTTTACAGAACACCACTGTAAATTCCCATTTGAAATTGGGAATTTGGAATTCTATGTCAACCAAATCATGCTGAGTGCCCAGCACAGGAACTGACACAGTAAATGCTACAGGCAAATTCCCTTTTTCCTCTTTCCTGGCAGGAAGCAGGGATGTGGGAACCACTAGAAATATTGTAGTAATATGAATAAGATGGGGCCATTAGCCGGCAGTAAATCATAGTCTATTGAGCACATCAGCCTTGTGAAATGAGTGGTATTAGTGTTACCATTTTTCAGATGGAGAAACTGAGACTCAGAAAGGTTAATTAGCCAAAAATCACACAGACAGTAATAACAAGGCTAGGAAAAGAATGTTCATTCTAGTGCCTACCTGTGATCTTCCCAAAACAACAAGCCGACTTTTCTAAAGCTGAGGAAAGAGGACACAGAAGCCTCATCTCAGATCTCACCACCAGCTGCCCCTTAATCTGCCAACATCGATCTATTCTCTCCCCTCTAGACTACAATAGCTTCAACCTTTGACTAATCTCCAGTATTTCTGTTTACATAGCAAGAGCAAAAAAAAGTTTCACAAAACAATATTACCTTTATATGGTGATGTACTTACTTATGCTGGCTGAAACTCATTAAGTTGATTTTGTGACCTATAACGGACTGTGACCCTCAGTTTGAAAAAAATACTGCTTCAAGATTAGTTTTTTTCTTCCCATTTAGGCAGCTTTCAAGAAGATATACACAGACACACACAGAGGGAAGGCCATATGAATATATTGGAAGAAGATGGCCATCTGCAAGCCAAGGAGAGGCTCTCAGAAAAAATGCCATGCTGACTAGACACTGTGGCTCATGCCTGTAATCTCAGCACTTTGGAAGGCTGAGGCAGGCCAATCACCTGAGGTCAAGAGTTCAAGACCAGCCTGGCCAACATGGTGAAACCCCATCTCTACTAAAAATACAAAAATTAGCCAGGCATGGTGGTACATGACTGTAATTCCAGCTATTCCGGAGGCTGAGGCAAGAGAATCCCTTGAACCTGGGAGGTGGAGGATGCAGTGAGCAGATATCCCACCACTGCACTCCACCCTGGGTGTTAGAGTGAGACTCCTTCTCAAAAAAAAAACAAACAGAAAAATGAAAAAATGCCCTGCTGACACCTTGATCTTGAACTTCTAAACCCCCAGAATTGTGAGAAAATAAATTTCTGTTGTTTAAGCCAATTTCTTAAAATAAATCAGTCTCTCTCTCTCTGTGTGTACACATATACATATACACATCTAATTGGTTCTGCTTCTCTGGAGAACCCTGATTAATACAATATAATGGTGAGTCTTTCCTACTCATACCCATCTAATCTCGAGACTGGGTCACATGGCTCACACCTATAATCCCAGCACTTTGGGAAACTGAGGTGGGCAGACTGCTTGAGGCCAGGAGTTCCAGGCCAACCTGGGCAACATAGGAAGACCCCTAACCCCATCTCTATAAAAAAGAAAAAAAAGACCAGGCACGGTGATTCATGCCTGTAATCCAGCACTTTGGGAGGCCAAGGCAGGTGGATCACAAGGTCAGGAAATCGAGACCATTCTGGCCAACATGGTGAAACCTCGTCTCTACTAAAAATACAAAAATTAGCTAGGCATGGTGGCGGGCGCCTATAATCCCAGCTACCTGGGAGGCTGAGAATTGCATTTTTTAATTTTTAAATTTTTTTTTTATGTTTTTATTATTTTTCAAGAGCTCCCACCATGTGGGAGGGGATTCCAGAGAGCTGGAAATCCCCTGAGAATTGCTTAAACCTGGGAGGTTCAGGCTGCAGTGAACTGAGATCACACCACTGCACTCCAGCCTTGGGCAACAGAGTGAGACTCTATCTCAAAAATAAAAATAAAAAAAGTAGGTGTGGTGGCACACACCTGTGGTTCTAGGTACTTGGGAAGTTGAGGTGGGAGGATCACTTGAACTCAAGAATTCAAGGCTGTGATGAGCTATGATTGTGCCACTGCATTCCAACCTGGGCGACAAAGCAAGACCCCATCTCTAAAAAATAAAAAATAAGTCAGGCGCGGTGGCTTACGCCTGTAATCCTAGCACTTTGGGAAGCCGAGGTGGGTGGATCACCTGAGGTCAAGAGTTCAAGATCAGCCTGGCCATCATGGTGAAACCACATCTTTAAAAAAAAAAAAAAAAAAAAAAAAAAAAAAAGTAAAAAAAAAATAAAATAATAAATAAAAATAATCTTAATTTCAGCCACTCCCCCTATATTCCCCATGAACACTGGAATTCCCCCAAAACATTGTCTACATCATATACAAAATCAATAATTATGTCTTCTCTCTTCCATGTTTCTCACCATTTATTTCTTTCACTGGTCTGCATTATTATTTTATTTTATTTTATTTATTTAGAGACAGAGTCTCCTTCTGTCATCCAGGCTGGAGTGCATTGGCTCGATCTCACTGCAACCTCTACCTCCCAGGTTCAAGGAATCCTCCTGATCCTTCCTGTGTCAGCCTCCCGAGTAGCTTGGACTACAGGCACATGCCACCACGCCTGGTTAATTTTTGTATTTTTAGTAGAGATGGGATTTTGCCATATTGGCCAGGCTGGTCTCAAACTCCTGACCTCAGGTGATCAGCCTGACAGCCTCCCAAAGTGCTGGGATTACAGGTGTGAGCCACATCGCCTGGCCACACTTTCATTCTATTTCTACCCACAGCCCTTCAACCCCAGGGATCACTTTGTGCCTTATCTTTATAGTACCTTATGCTAAACAGGTGCCACATGTAAGACCAACAGCTAACATAGTGTTCACATCTCTCAAGACCTGAGTGAGAGCAGGAGTTAAAAACTCAAATGGCTGTGTAGAAGCCAGACAGGTACATGGGGAAGGTGAGCTAAGTGGAGTCTGTGGAGAGGTGAGAATGCAAGTCCAGCTACTGCAGGCCATCACCACTCACACCAGGGTTGCAGTAAGTTTCTATTTTTCAAGAGAAGCCAGTTATTTAGGCTTTTATATAAGCTCTCCCGGCCTTCTTTTTTTTTTTTTTTTTTTTTTAGGTTTCTTTTATTTCTTATTTTTCTTTGTAACATTCTTGAAGTTTTTTTTTTTTTTTGGTTGTTAAGAAAGGGTCTCCCTCTGTGACCTGGGCTGGAGTGCAGTGGCGCAATCATGTCTCACTGTAACCTCCACCTCCCAGGCTCAAACAATTCTCTTACCTTGGCCTTCCAAGCAGCTGGGATTACAGGCATGTGCTACCATGCCTGTCTAATTTTTGCATTTTTAGTAGAGATGGGGTTTTGCCATGTTGGCCAGGCTGGTCTTGAACTCTTGGCCTCAGTGATCTGCCCATCTAGGCCTCCCAAAGTGCTGGGATTACAGGCGTGAGCCACCACACCTGTCCAGCTCTCCCAATTCTTTTTTTTTTTTTTAAAAAAAACGGGGTTTCACCATGTTGGTCAGGCTGGTCTTGAACTCTGGACCTCAGGTGATCCACCCGCCTTGGCCTCCAAAGTGCTTGGATTACAGGCGTGAGCCACCACGCCCAGCCCCAATTCTTAAATGTTCAATCTTTCATCAGATTTTTTTTTGAGACGGAGTCTCTCTCTGTCGCCATACTAGAGTGATTCTCCTGCCTCAGCCTCCTAACTGGGACTACAGATATGTGCCACACCTAGCTAATTTTCATATTTTTAGTAGAGACAGGGTTTCACCATGTTGGCCAGGATGGTCTCGATCTCTTCACCTCGTGATCCACACGCCTTGGCTTCCCAAAGTGCTGGGATTACAGGCATGAGCCACTGTACCCAGCCCTTTCCTCAGATTTTTAAGAAACTGTGTGGGCCAATCATACATGCCTGTGGCCACGCCCCTTCTCCACCTGCCTGAAGAGACTAGGGGGTGATGAGATTCTTGCCCTTCAGAAACAACAATGGTTAGCAAGGGAGCATTAGCTAAGCCACCCAGAGAGAAATGCTAGAATGGAGGTGAGCTCCTGCCCTATCCCTACCCTGTGGTTCTAATTCATGCTCTTAGGCTTAAAGGAGAACTCTGACTTCCAGCAAAGTGCAGAGCCCACTCCTAGAACGCACACTGGCATCAGGCACACTATCGTGGATGGCCACTCCTAACTGCAATGGGGATGAGGAACCTGGGTGGGTGTCAGGACTTTTTAATGTTTATTTCTCCTTCTCTATTTTTTGCCTCCTCTAAATCCCTTAGAAAAGTGGGAATCAGGTAGCAAGATATGGAAAGGTTCTCAGAGTGTTGTGCATCTGTGTGAGAATCTAAAAGAAAAAAATTGAGATGACGATTTAGGAATAAGTGAAGATGGACCCCTCCAGCATGATGGGAAAGCAAGCAGTGCTGGTCTCTGTGGTTGAAAATGGTAGTCATTTCTTACAGAAAAGTCTTTTTTTTTTTTTTTTTTGAGGCAGAGTTTTGCTCTTGTCGCCCAGGCTGGAGTGCAATGGCATTATCTCAGCTCACTGCAAGCGCCATCTCCCAGGTTCAAGTGATTCTGCTGCCTCAGCCTCCTGAGTAGCTGGGATTACAGGCATGCGCCACCATGCCTGGCCAATTTTTTTTATATTTTTAGTAGAGACAGGGTTTTTCTGTGTTGGTCAAGCTGGTCTTGAACTCCCAACCTCGGGTGATCTCCCTGCCTGAAAGTGCTGGGATTACAGGCGTGAGTGACTGCACCCAGCCAAAAGCTAACATTTATTGAGTGCTTGCTATATGCCAAGTATGTTTATGTGAATAGTCTCTTTTTCTTTTTTTAAAAAATAATAACTATTTATATAGGATGATCTCTTTTGATCTTCATAAGAACTCTGGACAGTATCCACCATTTATTTTTTATTTATTTATTGTTAGCCCAGCCCTGTCCTGGGTAACGATTGTTTTCATCTCCATTTTATAGATGAGGATCTGGGGTTCAGAGAGGCTGAGTCATTTGGCCAATGTCACATGGACAAGTCTTGCAGAACCAGATTCCAGCTCTGGCTGAGTCCCACTGCCTGAGCACTTAACCATCACCCATATACTGCCCTTCTCTGGAGTAATGCCCAGTCCCCCTGACACAGCCATGCCCCTAGTACCTAGCATAGTGTTTGTTGAAGAAAGATGACCATTCACCATTAGCATGTAATCCCTATAATTGGAGAGTTAATAAATACTTGTTTAGCATGTTTTCTGGATCAGGTTTTAAGTAAAGTTCTGTGGATACAGCACTGAATCAAACAAAGCCCCTGCCCTTTAAGGACTTATATTTTAATCTAGTCGATGGAGACAGACAATACACACACACACAAAGAAGTAAGTTAGCTTCTGGTAGAAATAAATGCTGAGAGGCTGGGCATGGTGGCTCATGCCTATAATCCCAGCACTTTGGGAAGCTGAGGAGGGTGGATCATCTGAGGTTAGGAGTTTGAGACCATCTTGGCCAACACAGTGAAACACCATCTCTACTAAAAATACAAAAATTAGCCAGGTGTGGTGATGCACGCCTGTAATCCCAGTTACTCAGGAGGCTGAGGCAGGAGAGTTGCTTGAATCTGGGAGATAGAGGTTTCAGTGAGCCGAGATCGTGCCACTGCAGTCCAGCCTGGGCAACAGAACGAAACTCCATTTAAAAAAAAAAAAAAACGAAAAGAAAGAAAAAAAACCTTAGGGAGGAAATAATTTAGGAGGTAGGAGGAATCTGTAGTTTTATTTTGGTTCTATTAAAGTTGAGATAACTTATCATCCAATTGGAGATGTTGAATAGTCAGGTAATCTGGAGCTCAGAATAGGGATCAAGACAAGAATCAGGGCTAGAGGGCTGACTGAGGTGGCTCTGCAGGCCGAGGCTCAGGGATCATCTGAGGTCAGTTCAAGACCAGCCTGACCAGCATGGAGAAACCCTATCTCTACTAAAAATGCAAAATTAGACAGGTGTGGTAGCTCATACCTGTAATCCCAGCTACTCTAGAGGCTAAGGCAGGAGAATCACTTGAACCTGGGAAGTAGAGGTTGCGGTTAGCCGAGATGGTGCTATTGCACTCCAGCCTGGGCAACATGATCGAGACTCCATCTCAACAACAACAACAACAAAAAAGAATCAGGACTAGAGATAAGATATGGGGGTTATCTGATACATACATATACACATTCATTCACCTATGTGCATCTATGCGTGTGTGTGCCTGTGTGTGTATGTGTAACTTAAAGCCATGGAACTGGGATAAAATCCCCCAGGGAAAGTGTGTAGGAAGAAAAGAGAGCTCTACCACACTCCTACATATACAGGTTGGAAAGAGAATGAGCCAGGAAAGGAAACTGAGAGGGAGAAATCAGTGTGGCAAGAGAGATATGCCAGAGCAGAAAGTCTTTCAAAGAGGTGGCAACAGTCAACCGAGTCAAAGTTGCAGAGAGGTTGAGTAAGATGAGGAGAGAGAATGTGAAATGAAGTGGGGCTAATTAACAAAGACAACACTTTCAAGGGGCTCTGCCAGTGCAGTTGTAGAGGAATCGCAGAGGACTGGAAGCAAACAGAAATTCAGGGAGGCATTTTGCTTTTTGCCTTTCTTCCCACCCACTGGGAGATAATAAAGCTCCTTTTCCTAGTGATGAGAATCATCCAGTAGAAAGGGAGAAATAGATCATGCAGAAGAGAAAGAGGATAACTGCAGGGGTGAAGAACTTGGGAAGGCGAGAGGAAGTAGGAGTTGGAACCTAAGCGTCAGTGGAACCAACAGGAAGGAAGGAGAGAATGCAGAAGAGATGTAAGGAAGTAGGGGACGTGGTGGGGTGGGGAGGGGAGTGCTCAGTATCTAAAGAGATACTGATGATGGTCTTTAGGATGAACGAGGAGTCATAGTTCCCACTGATGAAGCACACACCAGTCACATGTAAGTCCTGCACGTGCGTTCCTCTGACAATGGGGAGTAGGTGGGTAGGACACAACAGTAACATCACAGAGAGAGCTTAGTTCAAGGGTAGAAAACTGGGGACACCTCTGTTTGCTATGCCTTGCCTCACCCTCTGTTCATTAGTCCTAGAGTGACTGGTCCGTATCACCCCAGCTTCCTTTTTTTTCCCCCTCTGTCTCCTGCCTCTTCCAGAAGTCTGTCAAACTCAGAGAGCTCATTGAGAGCAGTCCTCCCTCGGTGACTGGGAAACTACACGGGAGGTACAAAAAGGGAGCAGAGCTATGCCTGTGGTGGTCAAACCCTTTAACTGTAATTAGAACCTCACTCCCTACCTAAAGCCTTTTTTTTTTTTTATTTTTTTTTTAGAGAGAGAGAGAGAGAGAGACAGACAGACAGACAGACAGACAGAGACAGAGAGGTTTTCATTGTTGCCTAGGCTGGATGGAGTGCAGTGGCACAATCTCAGCTTACTGTAGCCTTGGTGATCTTCCCACCTCAGCCTCCTGAGTAGCTGGGACTTCAGCCATGTTGCCACCACGCCTGGCTAATTTTACTTTTCGTAGAGACAGGATTTCCCTATGTTGCCCAGGCTGGTCTCCTCCTGGCCTCAAGTGATCTTCCTACTTTGGCCTCCGGAAATGCTAGGATTACAGGCCTGAGTGCCTACACACTTCCACTGGGTGATTTTTATCCTAGTCCCACCTTGCCTGGCCCTAAAGCCCACCCCTCCTTTTTTTTTCCTGAGGCGGAGTCTCACTCTGTTGCCCAGGCTGGAGTACAGTGGCACAATCTCAGCTCACTGCAACCTCTGCCTCCCAAGTTCAAGTGATTCTCCTGCCTCAGCCTCCTGAGTAGCTGAGACTACAGGTACATGCCACCATGCCTGGCTAAATTTTGTATTTTTAGTAGAGAAGGGGTTTCACCATATTGGCCAAGCTGGTCTCGAACTCCTGACCTCAGGCGATTCACCCACCTTGAACTCCCAACACTCCCTGTAGTGTTGGGCCTACAGGCATGAGCCATGTTTGGCCCCTAAAGCCCTTTTGTTCAGTATATATATATATATATATATATATATATATATATATATATATATATATATGGCAGAGAAAAGAGAGGTCTTTTTTTTTTAAATTAAGAGGTTTGTATGTTAATCACCTATGGGACTAAAAGTCTTTGTTTAAGGAAGCCAAGTGAGAAAAGTTTAATCTGTAAAGACTTACTACTATAAGATTTATTTGTATTTTTATTTTTTAATGATTTGGTTCCAATGCACATAAGATTTATTTTTTAGCCTTGCATGGTGGCGCACGCCTATAATCCCAGCACTTTGGGAGGCCGAGGCAGGAAGATCACCTGATGTCAGGAGTTCGAGATCAGCCTGACCAACATAGAGAAACCCCATCTCTACTAAAAATACAAAAAAATTGGCCGGGCGTTGTGGCCCATGCCCGTAATCCCAGCTACTCGGGAGGCCGAGGCAGGAGAATCCCTTCAACCCGGGAGGCGGAGGTTGCAGTGAGCTGAGATCGCCCCATTGCACTCCAGCCTGGGCAACAAGAGTGAAATTCTGCCTGGAAAAAAAAAGATTTATTTTTTTTCCTTATCCCTGTGATTACCTGGAGATATAAGTATTATTTTTTTTTTTTTCCTAAATAGATATGGAGGTCTCTCTGTGTTGGCCAGGCTGGTCTTGGAACTCCTGGGCTCAAGAGATCCTCCTGCCTCAGCCTCCCAAAGAGCTGGGATTCCAGACGTGAGCCACTGTGCCCAGCCTACTTTTATAACTCATCACAAAGTGAAGTGACTAAGGGAGAGAAGTATGTTAACCTCTACCAAAATACTAAAGTGGAAGGCATCCCTGGAAATAGGGGAGATTAGAGAATAGTATGGCCTCGGGAGCACAGAAATCACTGACTACAGTTTTTCTTTTATGTACTGATCACACAGGGAAAGAATCAAGAAAGGGTGAGAAGGCATATTAAAGCCTTTCCTCTGATAATCTCGAAGCAATCAGAGAAACACATCTCACCAGAGAAAAGACACTCACAGAGGAAGAGAGCAGCATACAAGCACTTCTGAGGCCGAGCCAGCCTGAATTCCAATAACCCAACACACAGGAAAGAATTTTTTTTTTCCTCTAAGTTAACAGAATCATGTTCTAATCAAGTTCTGTGAATAAGATTAAAGACTGGAATAAGAAGAAGAGGACAGCAGCAGAAAAAAAAAGGACTGGAATAAATTAAGGACACTCTTTATAAAAAAAACAGTGACAAAGACAGCAATTTGGCATAGCACTTAGCAACACTCAGGGTTAGTTGTTTTAATAGCTTGATTTTTGTTCTAAAAAGTGTGGGAGGCAGGGTGTGGTGGCTCATGCCTGTAATCCTAGCACTTTCAGAGGCTGAGACAGGAGGATCATGTGAGCCAAGAGTTCAAGATGAGCCTGGGCAACACAGAGAGAGCCTATCTTCTACAAAAAAAAAAATTAGTTAGCTGGTGTGCACATCTGTGGTCCCAGCTACTTGGGAGGCTGAGGTGGGAGGATCGTCGTTTGAGCCAGAGAGGTCAAGGCTGCAGTGAGTCATGATCATGCCACTGCACTTCAGTCTGGGCAACAGAGCGAGAACTTGTCTCAAAAATAAAAAGTCGGGGTAAGGAGGGTACAATGACCATCTGTTTACTCAGATAAACTGTATCATTAAAGCCTCAGCCAACCCTCCCTCAACATTTTGAAATTGAATCGCTAAGGATATGAAGTGAATGCAACAAATATTATCACAGGACAAGTGACCTTCCTTCTTTAGGCAAGGAATAAGGCTCTATTGTATCAGGTTCCTAGATCAGATAAAAGGGTGTGCTCGGATTTGGTGGCTCACGTCTATAATCCCAGCACTTTGGGAGGCCGAGGTGGGTGGATCACTTGAGGTCAGGAGTTCGAGAACAGCCTGGCCAACATGGTGAAACCCCATCTTTACTAAAAATACAAAAATTAGCCAGGCACAGTAGCACGTGCCTGTAATCCCAGCTACTTGGGAGGCTGAGGCAGGAGAATCGCTTGAACCCAGGAGGCGGAGGCTGTAGTGGGCCGAAATCTAGGAAATAAGTTAACAATGAGGAAAGACAGAATATAGGAGCAGGCAGGGGGTGGTTAATACAAGTGGGGAAGCCTTGCAGAGGACAGAAGGGAGGTTCTAGGCATGGATGGGAAGAAAAGAGTCCTCAAGCTGTGCACATTGACTTCTTGCTATAGGAACCGTATCCTGGCGCAGACGCAATTCAGTGTTCCATCAGGAAATGCTTCATACTCTCAGTGGGCGTCGTATTCCTGTGGCTCTTCATTACTTTGAAAATCCCCGAGGAAACTGAAGACGATCAAAATATGATGACTATCAAAGGCCAAGTAGCAAGCCTTGAGCTTGCTCAGTTTGGGAACTGGGAATATAGGGTGGAAATGGTGTGGACAGGCAGATTCTTGAAAGCCCTTGGGCTTTCCTTTTTCCTGTATCTTTTCACCCGAGAGCAGGAAGCTCCAAAGGGAATGAGGGTATGGATCCAGGTCTATTAGTCCATGAAGAAGCTATATTTATTCTCCGTATTCATTAAGACAAAGAAAAGAGCAAATACTGCTTGAGCCCTGGAATTTTAGCCAATGGCCAAGCATCCTGAGAATGTGCTGGGCTCACTCTAGGGAAAATGGTTCACTCCACTTCTTTTCCCAGGAAAGCCTTTTTTTTTTTTTTTTTAAAGACAGGGTTTCACCATGTTGGTCAAGCTGGTCTTGAACTCCCAACCTCAGGTGATCTGCCTGCCTTGGCCTCCAAAGTGCTTGGATTACAGGCGTGAGCCACCACGCCCGGCCCCCAGGAAAGCTTATGGGAAGCCACTGGGGTGTAAACTTTGTTCTTTTTATGAAATGATATATATGTTTGCCCTTGTCAATGCCCCAGGAGACCAGTTATAACAACAGGAAGGACCCAAGACCACTAGAAGACTGGCAGAACCTCACCTTCGAATATATGGAAAAAATCCAGAAGAGAAGAAAGAGTGAATACCAACAAGTGGGAGGAATTCAGCATCCCAGGGGACGTAGGGACAGAAAGAGAGATCAGCCAGATAGGAAGGAAAGTAGAAGAGGGAAGGTGGAAGACAGATTCGTGCCTAAGAATATTAGATTCTGGCAAACAATTTTCTCCTCCTTCCCCAAGGCAATATTTATATATCAGCAGTATGAGGAGGAAGGGGAAAAAAGATGGTTAGCTACTACTTTTCTTTTTTCCCTTCTTGGCAAGTTACTAAAGTTAATTGCTATAAGAAGGTGGACTCACTAGACTAGAGAACATTTGGCTTAGAGGGGGACTTAGAGTCACATAGTCCAACTCCTCCAGTTTATGGATCAGGAACGAAACTCAGGGCTGAAGGGATTTGCTCAAGATCACACAATCAACAGAACTGGGACAAAAACTCTGGACTCCTGACTTCTAGGGGAAGTCCTTTTCCTTTACTTTTTGAGATGGAGTTTTGCTCTTGTTGCCCAGGCTGGAGTGCAATGGTGTGATCTCAGCTCATCACAACCTCTGCCTCCTGGGTTCAAGCTATTCTCCTGCCTCAACCTCCCCAGTAGCTGGGATTACAGGCGCATGCCACCACGCTCAGCTAATTTTGTATTTTTAGTAGAGACGGGGTTTCTCCATGTTGGCGAGGCTGGTCTCGAACTCCTGACCTCAGGCGATCCTCCCACCTTGACCTCCCAAACTCCTGGGATTATAGGCGTGAGCCACCGCTCACAGCCAGGAAGTCCTTTTTCTAATATACCTTCTTCAAAGGACAGCTTTGGGAAGATGACAACAATTGGCAGCAATAACATAATTGACAACAATTATAATCACTATAATAGCTAGTATTATTGAATCCCTAACCATATGCCACAAAGTTCTAGGCTAAAATAAGACTCAGCAGAACCCACAGAGACTCAGCATCACCTAGCTTAGTACTTCTCAAACTTTACTGTGCATGCAAGTTACCTGGTGATATTATGAAAATGCAGCTTCTGATTAAATCTGAGGTAGGGGTCAAGATTCTGTATTTGTAATGAGTTTACAGAGGAGCCTGATGTTGCTGGACTAAGGACCACACTTGGAGTAGCAAGGATGTAAGCATCCCCTCTGCCAAAGGGAAAAACAGGTGGGAAATAAGAGAGGGAAAAAAGGAAGAGTGAAGGTCCCACATAGCATCCCAACCCCTAACCCTTCTGACAACCGTCGCTATTCCTGTACACTGACAGCCGCCCCGATTTTACCTCTCCTTAGGATGGCTGACGGTGGGGATCTCCTCAGTGCAGCGAGGAGATGGAAGCAGCCTCTTGTACACACTGGTCTCCCTGTTCCGTGTTTCTTCTAAGGCTGGGCAGAAAAGTCTCACAGTGCTGGTCCACCTGGCAGATTCTGACCTCACCTGGCTCAGAGAAACTGTTGCCCATATTTCAAGCCTCTTCAGCCCACAGATCTTGGAATGGCAGTTGCTATTGATCCATGCTCCATCCGATGCCTACCCTACTGTGGACAGCGTCAGGGATGAGGCCTTTCGTGGAGAATTTTACTCCAAGCAGAACATAGATCACGCCTTCCTCATGAGCTTTGCCACAAAGCTCTCTAATTACTTCCTGTTAATAGAGGACAATGTCTTTATTGCCCCCAACTTTGTCACCCACATTTATTCGAGGGTGGCCACCATGAAGTCCAACTCATGGGTGCTACTGGAGTTCTCCAATATGGGCTTCCTTGGCAAACTCTTCCACAGCAGGGACCTCCCACTCCTGGCCTGTTTCCTCCTCCTCTTCTACAAGGAGAAACCCGTTGACAGCCTGATTTCTCATTTCCGTACCCTCCTGGTCCAGGAAAGCCCAATCCTCTGCAGACCTTTCCTCTTCTACCACAGGGTCTCCTACGCTGCCTTTGATCACAAGCAGAAGGCCACAGAACTCCGGAAAAAGAACGCCGTTGGTCCCGATAACCCGCCTGCAGCTGTCTTCACTGATATGCAGGTTTCCAATGTGCATTTCCCCTGGGAGGCCTACACTCTGGATGAGTCATTCTTTTGGACACACAACATTAGTAAAGGAAACCACCTGACAGTGGTTCTGAACCATCCAGCAAACCTGAGAAGGGTGCAAGTGATGATGGGCTCCATTGTGGATGGGAGGTACGCCCTGGAGAAGGGGCAGGTGGAGCTGGGCTACGAACCTGAGGGGATGCTTCAGCACTGCACCAGCTTCGCCTTGCTGAGACGTCTTTTGGAGGGGCAGATGGATCAGGAGATACTTCTGAAAGGTATGGGGTACCACGTGAGCTGTGTGAGGCTGGTGGTGAAAGCTGATCAGGCTGGGGGACTCATAATCAGGCATATCTACTTCTAGGAGAAAAATGCCAATTAGCAGCAAGTGGATCAATGCTGAAGACACATCAGTAGGGGGATGAAAAATTAAAATCTTAAAGCCATTTTATTCTAGCCTATATGAGTGGCATAGGGTAGACACAAGGGAATTAAGGGCCAAGAGAAAGGACTGTCAGTCTTTTGGTGCTGCCAAGATGTCAGGAGACTTGTCGCTTCCTTTCTACCCAAACAACTCACATAGAATATCTTTTGCTGGGGCAGATATAGCTTATCCAAATTTGGGAAGAGTTGTTGGTCACTCCCAAAATCTTCAGATACCTGGGATGCTGAGATCAGCCCAAATAAAGGCATCTGTGTATATGTGTGTGTGCGTGCATGGATGCACATCTATGTTCACATACAGGCAGAGGTGGGGGTGAGGTATGTGGTCACAGGAAGCCAGGCAAGAAAACCACAGCTGAATCCTTAGAACTGACATCATAAAAAGCCATGAAAGGGACCCTCATTAGAAGTCAAAATCTTGGCCGGGCATGGTGGTTCACACCTGTAATCCCAGCACTTTGGAAGGCCAAGGTGGGAGGATCCCGAGGTCAGGAGTTTGAGACCAGCCAGGCTAACATGGTGAAACTCTCTTTCTACTAAAAATACAAAAAAAAAAAAAAAAAAATTAGCCAGGCGTGATGGCATGTGCCTGTAGTCCCAGCTACTTGGGAGGCTGAGACAAGAGAATTGCTTGAACCCAGGAGGCGGAAGGTGCAGTGAGCTGAGATTGCGCCACTGCACTCCAGCTTGGGCAACAGAGCGAGCCTCGGTCTCAAAAAAAAAAAAAAAAAAAAAAAATCAGAAGTGAAGAAAAGTAGCAGATGGACATATAGCAATAAAACGAATCCTGTAGCTATATCCTTTAAGCTGTTTCATAGTGCCAATCTAGTTCGCTCTTTTCCTCACCAACAAACTTGGACATAAATAGGTTGTAACTAGGCTGGGTGTGATGGTTCATGTCTGTAATTCTAGCCTCTCTTAGGAGACTGAGATGGGAGGATCTCTTGAGGCCAGGAGTTCAAGACCAACATAGGCAACATGGCAAAACCCTGTCTCCACAAAAAATTAAAAAGTTAGCCGGTGGCATGTGCCTATGGTCCCAGCTACCCAGGAGGCTGAGGTAAGAGGATCACTTGAGCTCAGGAGGTCAAGGCTGCTGTGAGCCATGATCATGCCATTGCATTCCAGCCTGGGCAAGAGTGAGACCCTGTTTCAAAAAAAAAAAAAAAAAAAGTTTGTAACTAAAGCTTCACTCTCTCATCAGCAATTCACTCCTTAACGCTGGTTTCTGCATCCACAATGCTACCGAAACTCTTCTCTGTGTGTCATGACGAGAATAGTCAAAACCCGGTGACTTTTTCAGATCTCATTTTAAAACCTAGTCTTAAAAAAAAAAAAGAAAAAGTTAAATTAAAAAAAAGAAAGAATTAATTTGGACCCCTACCTCACATCATATAAAAAAATTAACATATAAAATTATTGTAGACCTAAATCTAAGAGCTAAAACTATAAAATTCTTAAATGAAAACAAAAATATCAATCATAATCTTGGATTAGGCAAGTTTCTTAGACATGACACCAAAACACAAGCATTCAAAGAACAGATAAATTAGACTTCAACAAATTATTATTATTATTTTTTGAGACAGAATCTTGCTTGTCACCCAGGCTGGAGTACAGTGACATGATCTCGGCTCACTGCAACCTCCACCTCCCAGGTTCAAGCGATTCTCCTGCCTCAGCCTCCTGAGTAGTTGGGACTACAGATGCATGCCAACAGGTCTGGCTAAGTTTTTTTGGATTTTTAGTAGAGATGGGGTTTCACTGTGTTATCCAGGGTGGTCTCATCTCCTGACCTCAGATCCACCCGCCTCAGCCTCCCAAAGTGCTGGGATTACAGGCATGAGCCATCGTGCCCAGCCAACAAATTAAAAAAAATTTTGTGCTTCACAGGATACTATTAAAATGAAAAGACAATCCAGAGAATGGAAAAAAAATATATTTGCAAATCATCTATCTGTTAAGAGACTGGTATCCAGAATACAGAAAAAATTCTTACAACTCAATGATAAAAAGACAACCCACTTTAAAAATGGGCTAAGGGATTTCTCCAAAAACAACATACCAGTGGTCAATAAGCACATGAAAAGATTTCATCATCAGTCATTAGGGAAATGCAAATCAAAACCACAACGAAATACCACTTCACACCCACAAGGATGTCTATAATTTTTTTTTTTTAGATGAGTTTCTCACTGTCACCTGGGCTGGAGTGCAATGGTGCGATCTTGGCTCACTGCAACCTCTGCCTCCCCGGTTCAAGTGATTTTCCTGCCTCAGCCTCCCAACTAGCTGGGAGTATAGGTGCCTGCCACCATGCCCAGCTAATTTTTTTGTATTTTTAATAGAGATGGCGTTTCACTATGTTGGCCAGGCTGGTCTTGAACTCCTGACCAGCTATGTATTTTTTTATTTTTATTTTTTTACTTTTTTTTTTTTTAAGAGACAGGGTTTCACCATGTTGGCCAGGCTGATCTCGAACTCCTGACCTCAAGTGATACACCCGCCTCGGCCTCCCAAAATGCTGGGAATACAGGCGTGAGCCACCACGCCTGGCCTATAATTTTTTTTAAAGGAAAATAAATGTTGTCTAGGATGTGGAGAAATTAGAACCCTCATATATGCTAGTGGGGTTGTAAAATGATACAACCACTTTGGAAAAGTGTTTAGCAGTTCTTCAAAATGTTAGAGTTGCCATATTATCAAGCAACTCCACTCTTAGGTACATACTCAAGAGAATGAAAACATATATTCACACAAAGGCTTATACATGAATGTTCATAGCAGCATTAACAAAGCATGGTAACAATCTACATGTCCACCAACTGATGAACAGGTAAGGAAAACATAGCACATTCATACAGTGAAATATTATTCAGCAATAAAAAAGAATGAAACACAGACACATACATGTACGAATCTTTAAAATATTCTGCTACATGAAAGAAACCAGTCACAAAAGGCTACATATTGTATGATTCATTTATATGAATCCAGAATACATAAATCCATAGCCACAGAAAGTAGATTGGTGGCCAGGGGCTGGGGAAGGGGGAATGGGAAATGACTGCTAACAGGTATGGGGTTTCTTTTGGGAATGATGATAATGTTCTGAAATTGATTGTGGTGATGGTTGCACTACTCTGTCAATACACTAAAAACCATTAAATTCTGTACTTTGAAAAGAAGGAATTTTGTGGTATGTGAATTATATTTTTTTTAAAAAAAATTAAAAAACAAACCGGCCAGGAACAGTGCCTCACATTTGTAGTCTCAGCTCCTCAGGAGGCTGAGGTGGGAGGATCACTCAAGTCCAGGAATTCAAGGCTGCAGTGAGCTAAAATCATGCCACAATACTCCAGCCTGGGCAACAGAGTGAGACTTTGTCTCAAAAACAAAAACAAAAGACTGTAGAAGCAAATGAAAGGGTTTAGGCTATCTTGATGGCAATAGGGAATCATCAAACCGTTTTCAGAAGAACAACAAAATGATCTGAGTTGTGCTTTGGAGTAATCACTGCAGGCATCATGTGAGGACTAAATGGAAAGAGGTCAAGATGGGGAAACCAATTAAAGAAGAAAATAGGCTGGGAGTGGTGGCTCACACGACTGTAATCCCAGCACTTTGGGAGACCAAGGCAAGAGAATCACCTAAGGTCAGGACCAGCCTGACCAACATGGAAAAACTCCACCTCTAAAATAGAAAGAAGAAGAAGAAGAAAATATGGGCCAGGTGTGGTGGCTCACGCCTGTAATTCCAGCACTTTGGGAGGCCGAGGCAGGTAGATCACTTAAGCTCACGAGTTTGAGACCAGCCTGACCAACATAGTGAAACCCTGTCTCTACAAAAAAAAAAAAAAAAAATGCAAAAATTAGTTGGGTGAAGTGGTGCACGCCTGTAGTCCCAGCTACTTGAGAAGTTGAAGTGGGAGGATGGCTTGACCCCAGGAGGCAGAGGTTGCAGTGAGCTAAGATCCCACCACTGCACTCCAGCCTGGGTGATAGAGCCAGATCATATCTAAAAAAAAAAAAAGAAGAAGAAGGAGGAGGAGGAGGAGAAAATATGTATAAGGTGCCTATTTCAGTGCCTGGCATATTAATAGATACTTGATAAATGGTACTTCCCATTTCTTTCTTCATGGACTGAGATTATATCAGGTCACTGTCTGCCTTAGACAGTGGCTGAGGTCTCATTCTTATGTCTACAGAGACCACAAGACAACATAGCCAAGTAAAGCAGACCTGGTGTAAGAATCCAGTAGCAAGCTGGGCGTGGTGGCTCACGCCTGTAATCCCAGCACGTTAGGAGGCTGAGGTGGGCGGATCACCTGATGTCAGGAGTTCAAGACCAGCCTGACCAATATGGTGAAACCCCATCTTTAAAAAAAAAAAAAAAATCCAGTAGCAAAAGTGTCAATCATAACTGGCAACTGAGGCTCAGCCTCCATGTCTGGGGGACAATGGAGAGTGGTGAACTTATGGCAAACTCAGGTCTTCGTGCCCTCTCTGAAGCTCAGTGTTACTGGACAGGTACCCTGTGAGAAGGTGGGCCCAGCATTGCAGATCTGGTCATTTATCAAGAGAAGTTGGAAATTTCAATTTTTATGTTAGGCCTCTCAATTTTCTGAATGCCGGCAACTAATTCACAATGTTATCAAAAGATGGTTTTTACACAATGGCCAGGTGCAGTGGCTCACATCTTTAAATCCCAGCGCTTTGGGAGGCAGAGGTGGAAGGATCGTTTGAGCCCAGGAGTTCAAGACTAGCCTGGGCAACAGAGTGAGACACCTGACCTCTACCAAAAAAAACAAAAACAAAAACAAAATCGGAATCATCAGCAACAACAAAACAACAAAAACCACTACAAGCCACAGTTCTGCTCTGCTCCGGGGAAGCTTCCTCGAGTTAAGTTTTGCCTCAGGTTACCACACATTTGATTGGGTTACAACTTCCTGGGATCCTCTGAGACAATCATTTTTAGCTTCAGAAGCACTGGTCCCCTAGATAGATTTCTGGAACATACCCCTATCTCTGTCAGTAACACCAAGCCCCTCTGAGCATGGATCACTCTGCAGGTGGCTAAATCAATCCGCTGTTGATTCTATTAACTCCACTTTCTTTTTTTTTTTTTTTTTTTTTTGAGACAGAGTCTTGCTGCTCCATCGCCAGGTGCCAGGCTGGAGTGCAGTGGCGCGACCTCGGCTCACTGCAACCTCCGCCTCCCTGGTTCAAGCAATTCTCCTGCCTCAGCCTCCCGAGTAGCTGGGACTACAGGCACGTGTCACCACGCCCAGCTAATTTTTGTATTTTTAGTAGAGATGAGGTTTCGCCATGTTGGCCAGGGTGGTCTCAATCTCTTGACCTCATGATCCACCCGCCTCAGCCTCCCAAAGTGCTGGGATTACAGGTATGAGCCACTGTGCCCGGCCCTATTAACTTCACTTTCAAAGGTTGGCATCTTCCTGGTATTGACCCACCCCGCTATTTGGGGCTTCATGTTATTTAGGATGAGCCATCAGATGATTTACAATTAGTATTATCATTCAAAAGAAAGTCCTATGTTTGCTACAGACTGGGATGTGCTATTACAGGTTGGAGGGGCCTGGAGTTTAGGTGGAGTTCGGGCCAGGTCCTGGCCATGACTCTGAACTGCGGGTGATGTGAGTTCGAGCCATACACAACTAAGTGGGCAACCTATGTCTCCAAAATAGGCCTCCTTTTTGTGTGCTGGGTTGGAGGTCTCACCTTGAAGAAGCTGAATGGTGAACATAGACAATGAGGGAAGTTATTATGGGGTTGGCAGGGAATACGTAGTTAGGAAAGAAAGGAACACAGGTCACTGAATAGTCCCAGGGGCTCTGGTGATGAGTTCTGAGAATGCCATCCTTCCTGGGCCCTCTTCTCCTTAAAGGTAATGCCAGGCAAGGGAGGGAGTTTACTGCCTGACTGAGCCTTACTGGCCTCCCATCCCCCAGATCATCTTCTCTGGGACATTATTTTTTTCCCTAAAGTGGAGGCCTTGCCTTTTCTGTTCCAAGTGAGGGTTAGGGCAGGCAAACACAAGAAAGACAGCTTGATAAAACTTGCTGGCCCGGCACAGTGGCCCACACCTATAATTCCAGCACGTTGGGAGACTGAGGCAGATGGATCACCTGTGGTCAAGAGTTTGAGACCAGCCTGGCCAACATGGCGAAACCGTCTCTACTAAAAATACCAAAAAAATGAGCTGGACAAAGTGATGGGCACCTGTAATCCCAGCTACTTGGGAGGCTGAGGCAGGAGAATCACTTGAAGCAGGGAGGTGGACGTTGCAGTAAGCCAATTACACCATTATACTCCAGCCTAGGTGACAAGAGCAAAACTCTGTCTAAAACAAAACAAAACAAAACAAACAAAAAGAGCACAGCTTGCCTTAATTTTCCTTGGGGGAAGTGAACTCTACAAGATCAGCCTTGGTTACCAGAAAGCAAGATGCTTCTCTGAGCACAAATGCTGCTGTCGCCCTCCTCCAACTCCTTGCTTGCACTTTTTGGGATAGGTGAGATGCAGAGGTAAGGGGCCTTGGGCTTGGGTCTGATTTCTGGTTCACTCTAGGCCCTGGTCCTTTCATAAACACGTCCACTTTCCTTCAGATATTCTTTCCATGCCCTGCCGACCTCATTCTGGCCTCTCACAAGCTGGACACCCTCTTACAAAAAGCTCAAGGAATTAAGATTCCATTTTTGGGAAAGAGGAAGGGTGACATCCTTAAGGAAATGTTGCTTAAGAGAATTTTTGGAGGTTTGAATAAAAGTTAAGGGGCTTTCTAACAAGGAGGTTAAAACCACGGCTTTGGAGTCTGAAAGGGTTCAAAGTTTACCTGTCATTTACTAGCTGAGTGACTTTGGGAAGTTACTTTAACCTCTGGATCCCATTTTTCATCTGGTAAAAGATGTAAGAATTAAGAGGCAAGAAGTACCATGAATACTTAGAACATTGCTTGGTACTTAGCACTGAAAAATGTTAGCCATCACTAGTATTACCAAAGAAAAAAGGAGAAAAGATTATGTGGTTCCTGGCGGGTGTTCAGTAGCCCCCTGACACCCACATACTCTGTGCCCTGCCTGGAGCCTCCTTCCTCCTTGTCTGCAGTGCTAATCCCTGCCTCCTCTGCAGTAGCCAGCTCAGGGCACCTTGAGTTGGATTTGTCTGGACACTGAGTTCCTGTTTTACCTCCAAATCCACTGCTTGAGCTCAGTGGATGTTTGTTGAATTAGTGAATAATCCCTTGCTTTTGTATGTCACTTCAGTTCATAAAGCTCATAGGAATACATTATCTGATTTAATCTTCAGAAGCACACTGCAGGGAAGATTCCTGTTTTGCATATTATAAATATACATATATGACAGACTGTTTACCTGGAGTCTGCATGGATCGTGCAGATTGCAACAACCTAGACCCTGCCTGAGGGCCAGCTCCTGTGTCACCTCATGCAGCCAAAGGTGGGCGTCTTAGGGAGGTTCCCACCAGCGCAGGGAGGTGGCTTCTTAGCAACCTCACTTAAGTCTCCACCAAATTGCCAGCAGGGCCCAGGCCTTCCCCTGACTGTCTCAGCTCTCTCAGTGCAGTGAATCTGGGAGACCCAAACATCCTGCCCCTCTCACCCCATCAGACCTGCCCTTCCAGCGATGTGGCTTTCCCTCACCCAAGGAAAAGGCGGAGGTGGCCTCAGGCTGCTATGGGGGACATGGGTGCCCTCCTTTCTTGGTGACCAGCAATTTGACCTTGGCCAATGTGAAGAGTGGGGCTCTGATGGGGGCGTGGGAGAAGGAAGTGAAGTGTGAACACGGCCTACCCCGCATCCTCTGCAGCTCTGGGGCTCCCTTCAGGTCTGTCTGGCAGCTGTTTTCTCCACTGACCTCCTTTCCTCCCTCTGTGCTGGCCACATCCTTCCTTTATCAAAAGCAGCTGCTTCGGGTCCTCCTGAATTGCCTTTTAGGGGAAAGGCATTTGTGTCTTTTGGTAGCCGGTTCCTGCTGAGAAAGGTGAGACAGGCTCTGGCTGACCAGGTGAGACTGGAGCGGCCATGGCAACCCTTCATTCCTGGAGAACTGGGGAGGAACCCATACCACTGGTGGGCATCGCAATTGATACCCTGTCCCCCCTGCCACCCTTTCCACCTCCAGGACCCAGCAGCAACCCTTTTTCTTCCAGGTTTCTCATTCATCCAAACATTTACTGAGCTCCTACTGAGCGCTAAGCACTCGAGAGGAGGGTGTCCACCATCACCTCCTCCATGAAGTTTTGGGGCTCTCCCTTGGAGTAAGTAAGTTCTCTGGTCACTATGGTTCAAAGGAAGGTGCATAGATGGTGGTGCCATTCGAACTTGGGTTTTAATCTCAGCTCTGTTTACTAGCTGAGAGAGCTTATGTTATTTAACCTCTCTGAGCCAGTCTCCCCACCAGTGAAACAGGGATTCCAGCTCCACACAGGGTTGGCGCTGGGGCTAAAGGGAGTTCTCCATGTAAGGCAAATGAGAGACAGTAGGAGGGCATCAGCTCTACTCTCCCTCTCCAGGGGATGGAGGTGCCTAGCCTTCAGCATTTCTCAAGCCTGGCACCCTCTTTCACCACCACCCTTCCATGGGGGACCACAGGCTTCAGCTGCCTCCAAGGGTCTCTGTTGCTCCCTGCTGACGTACCCTGGGGGCTCCAGGACAATAGCACACTCAGCCCTGGGCTTTGGGCTGCCCCCTCAGGGTCTGGGATCCTTCTTTGTTAGGAAGCTTCAGACAGGCTCAGGCAGGCAGGACATTTCAACTATTGCCAGCCCTGCCTCAGGTGGGTGGGGAAGGGCAGATTTCTCCCACCCAGTGGCCTCAGGGAATAGTTCTCCCTTTTCTGGTTGGGCTACTTTAGGAGCGCTGTGCATCCAAGGAGCAGTATTGTTACCATGAGGGCTAAGAGGAGGGCAGAGAGACCATCCGGGCTCCCTGGGTCCCCTACAGGCGTCATCACCTCCCTTGGGTGTGGCGGTGTCTATCTGGTAGGAGAAAGAGCAAGAGGAGGGGCAGAGGTGTGGTCTGGATATGTAATTTCAGACATCTGACCTCCAACTGGAATAAGGATTCCAATCATCCTTATGTGTAAAATGGAGGTAGTATCTTCACAGGGTTACTGTGGCAATCAAATGAGACTAATGTGGGAGGGTTCCGAATTGTAAGGCAAGAAATCCTTCACTGACCATTACCCAATTTAAAGTCCTTCCATGGCTTTTGGGGTCAAACCATTTTCAACACCACCTCTGACCACCTCATCTCCCACCATCTGACCCACATGGTCCCGCAGCTGAGCTCATGCCTGCCCTGGCTCTCCTGCAGGTACCACTTCCTGGCCCAGACTTCTTCCATCTAGCTGACTACTCATCCTCAGCTTTTTTTTTTTTTTGAGACAGAGTTTTGCTCTTGTTGCCCAGGCTGGAGTGCAATGGTGCAATCTCGGCTCACTGCAACCTCTGCCTCCCAGGTTCGAGAGATACTCCTGTCTCAGACTCCCAAGTAGCTGGGATTACAGGCATGTGCCACCAAGCCCATCTAATTTTGTATTTTTAGTAGAGACAAGGTTTCTCCATGTTGGTCAGGCTGGTCTCAAACTCCTGACCTCAGCTACTCAGGTGATCTGCCTGCCTTGGCCTCCCAAAGTGGTGGGATTACAAGTGTGAGCCACAGTGCCTGGCCCATCCTTGGCTTTGAAGAAACTTCCTCAGAGAAGCCTTCCCTGACTCTTCACACAAGGCCAGGGCTGCTTGATTTTTTTTTTTTAAGACGGAGTTTCACCATGTTGGTCAGGCTGGTCTTGAACTCCCAACCTCAGGTGATCTGCCCGCCTTGGCCTCCAAAGTGCTTGGATTACAGGCGTGAGCCACCGCGCCCGGCCAGGGCTGCTTGTTACTTGCCCTCGTTGGACCTTCATCTTTGCATGCTTGTAGAGACTTGTGTGACCGTCCCAGGTCTGCATCCGCCCGCCTCTGCTCCCTGAATGTGGGCTTCCTGAGGATAGGAACTGAGCAGCATGCCGACAGCATCCCAGGCTTTGCAGAGCATTGGGTACACAGTAGGCATTTTATTTGTTGAAAGAAAAAAGCAACTGACTCAGAGGCAGCTTTGTCTCCAGGCTCTTCATCCACTCTCCTTAGCCTGAAGCCTATGACATTCACAGTCCCCCTAACCCCACCTGGCTCTGCAGCTGCTCTCAGCCCAGCAGAGGAATCAGGAGCGCTGTTCCCACTTTCCTCCTTGCTCCTCCCTATCCAAACTCAAAATTCTGGTCACTGGCATCTTCTTTCTTGACTCCCTTTCATGAGGCCAGAAGATGCATGTCCTGTTTACCATGTCACCTCAGTTTCTATTTTGGGACTGTTCTGTAGATGGATCCCTTGCCTGTTAGTAAACCTCCTGAGGATGGCTCCCTATTAGGCAAAGAGCAGAGCCTCTCAAATCCAAAGGCTCGAGCACAGGCCCAGCCCAGCACTGTCCCAGTTGTTAGGCTTTGGGCAAATCAATTTCTGCACCAGTTTCCTCATCAGTAAAACAGAATACCACTTCACAGAGTGGTAGAAATCATGAGGTATATAAATTATGGTGTTCGACATTGTGCTAAGCACTCTACCTGCTTTCATCTGTGCAGCTCAATGTGATAGACTTTACTACATTTTCCATGCGGGGTCACTGAGGCATGGAAGGGTTACACACGTGGCTTGCTCACACCACCATGAAAGTAATCTGAACTCAGGCAAGCTCCCCGAAGAGACCCAAGCTCTTTCCTAACTGCCAGGCTTGCTCTGTTCCCTTAAAGTCAGCGGCAGAACAGATGCTCAGTAGTTTCAGGTTATTTTGATTCAAATTCACTGAGGCAGCTAGGGAGGATTGTCTCCTGGAGCTCACTTGGAGCTTGTAGAAGAACGTGCTGATGTCAAAGACAGGAATGTAGAAACTTTAAGGATTCCCCTTCTTCCTCCTGTATTAACAAGTGAACTCACCAGGAGCAGTGGTTCACGCCTATAATCCCAGAACTTTGGGAGGCTGAGGCGGGTGGATCACAAGGTCAGGAATTTGAGACCAGCCTGGCCAATATGGTGAAACCCCGTCTCAGCTAAAAATACAAAAATTAGCTGTGTGTGATGACGGGCGCCTGTAGTCCCAGCTACTCAGGAGGCTGAGGCAAGAGAATCGCTTGAACCTGGGAGGCGGAGGTTGCAGTGAGCCAAGATCGCACCACTGCACTCCAGCCTGGGCAACAGAGTGAGACTCCATCTCAAAAACAAACAAACAAACAAAAAAGCAAACTCCCACCTCGTTCTTGGCCAGTTCCCACCTTATTCACCTTGTTCTTGCGAGGGGGGCAAGAAGAAATTACAGTGTTCAAAAGAGGTGAAGGAACTTGAGTCCCTAACTCTATTTCAAATTTCTTAACCTTAGCACGTTAGTAATTTTTTTTTCCTTTTTTTGAGATAAAGTTTTGCTCTTGTCACCCAGGCTGGAGTGCAATAGCCCAATCTTGGCTCATTGCAACCTCCACCTCCTGGGTTCAAGCAATTCTCCTACTTCAGCATCCCAAGTAGCTGGGATTGCAGGTGTGTGCCACCACGGGGCTAATTTTTATATTTTTAGTAGAGATAAGGGTTCAACATTTTAGCCAGGCTGGTCTCCAACTCCTGACCTCAGGTGATCCACTCACCTTGGCCTCCCAAAGTGCCGGGATTACAGGTGTGAGCCACTGTGTCTAGCCTAAGCCTATAGTTTAAAAGGGTGAAAATATAAATAAGAATGAAGATATGTCACAACTAGAGAAATGAAGATTAAAAAAAAATTTTTTTCCCCTCAACGTCACTGAAGAATTTTTTTTTTTTTTAATTTTTACTTATTTATTTTTTTCAAGACAGGGTCTCAACATGTTGGTCAGCCTGGTCTTGAACTCCCGACCTCAGGTAATCTGCCTGCCTTGGCCTCCAAAGTGCTTGGATTACAGGCGTGAGCCACCGCACCCGGTCTCACTGAAGAAGATTTTTAAAAATATTATAAATACAAAAAATTATTAAGAAAATAGACAAAGTCCTGACCTCAAGTGATCCACCCATCTCAGCCTCTCAAAGTGTTGGGATTATAGGCATGAACCACCACGCCTGGCCATTTCTTCATTTTTTAAAGCTATATTTTGTGTTTAAGCCATGAGTGTCAGATTGAGGAACCTTTTTTAAAGCATGCACTAGCTCAGTTTTACTGTATTCTTGTTTCCTTGAGTGTCTGAGGCTCCTAGGGCCACGGTGCTCAACTGCGTCTGCACATTTGCCTCACTTAGGAAGATTTTTATTTACTTATTTTATTTTTTGAGACAGAGCCTTGCTCTGTCATCCAGGCTGGAGAGCAATGATGTGATCACTGATCACTGCAGCCTCAACTTCCCAGGCTCAAGTAATGTTCCCACCTCAGCCTCTTGAGTACCTGGGACTACAGGTAAGCATCACCATGCCCAGCTAATTTTTTCTATTTTGTGTAGAGATAAGATCTCACTATGTTGCCCAGGCTGGTCTCAAACTCCTGTGCCCAAGTGATCCTCCCACCTTGGCCTCCCAAAGTGTTGGGATTACAGGTGTGAGCAACTGCACCAGCCTAGGCTAATGGAAATGTTCTGAGCATGTTTAAGGAAGGCTAGGCTAAACTCTAATGTTCTTTTTTTTTTTTTTTTTGAGACGTTGTTTCACTCTTGTTGCCCAGGCTGGAGTGCAATGGTGCAATATCATCTCACCACAACCTCCACCACCCGGATTCGAGTGATTATCCTGCCTCAGCCGCCCGAGTAGCTGGGAGTATAGGCATGTGCCACCATGCCCAGCTAATTTTGTATTTTTAGTAGAGATGGGGTTTCTCCATGTTGGTCAGGCTGGTCTTGAACTCCCGACCTCAGGTGATCCTCCCTCCTTAGCCTCCTGAAGTACTGGGATTATAAGCCTAAGCCACCACACCCAGCCGCTGAGTTTATCTGTATCCAAGCCATGCAGTTAACATGATAGCTACACCCAGACTGGATAATTAACCATGACTATCCATACATGAAATCATGGATAGAGGAGACATTCAAACATGTTAGCATCGAAGAATGCAACAGTGAATTCTGAAGGACAATGCAATCGTAAATTCTGTAGGACAAAGAGATCTAAAAGGAATAGAGGGGGCAGTGGGCAGGAGCTATGAAAAACCGGATTATTGATGAGGCAGTGATGTGGAGCTGCCCTGCAAACATGAATGAGAAATTGCTTAGAGAAAGACACACCTGAAAGTGTGGGAAACCCAAAGCTTCTCGAAGGTGTAATTATAAACGTGCTAAAATGCAAGGTTAGGTACCAGTGAACTGGGCATCATACCTCATCACAAAGAACAATGAGTTTTGCCATGTTGGCTTCCCAGTGCCCAGCAAAGGATGGCTGCAGTGACACCTTTCATGGTCCATGCGGGCTCCCATAATTAAAAGGTTGAATTAGTCATGTAAACAAATTATCTTGCACAAAGGGGTTTACAAATGCTGGCTAATTAGTTTAAATTCCCCAAAGCTTTCCACTGTTTTTAATTCAATAACACAGTGTAAATTCTCCAGTTAGAAAAAGTCTAATAGGAATTGGCAGAAAACTAAATAATTGATACTGTCAGCAATTGCAGCAGCAAGCATTCTAGTGTTATTGTTTGCCAGTGATTTCCAGAGAGGATAAAGCATGAAGTTTAATGATTTAACAGTATAAGCTGTAGACAGCTGGTGCTCAACAGCCTCTCTATAGGTTCAGGCTCTAGCTGAGAAAAATTCGAAAGTACATAGAAATAGACATACCTCTGGCTTGGATTATAATAATGCATATCGTAGCAACCAGAGCTTTAATGAATGCCTTGGAAATGATAATGAGCTAGCTGTGTGACATCAGCAAATTATCCACCATCCCTAAGCCTGGGTTTCATGATCAGTACAAACAAGTGTACTGAACTAAATTACCAGTACCAACTCTAGGACTTTCAGATTCTTAGGAGTTACAGATGGCAAGAGGAAGAAGCTACAGCTACCTTCTGTGTTTCAAAAGTATCATGACACTGCATATTTACCCATCATGAAAAAGAGCAGGTGAAGTTTCTTAAATATAGCTTGATCAACTCAGCTTTTCTTTAGGATTTAGAACATCTTAGTGAATATCAGGTAAGGAAGAAAATTCATGAAGATATGCATGAACTGCAGTTATGCTTGGAATTCTCTCACTAAAGTTACTTGTGAAGATAGTCCATAAATCTTAACTAAGTACCCAGTTAATTAAAATATGTACAGCTTGGCCAGGCACGGTGGCTTATGCCTCTAATTCCAGTGCTTTAAGAGGCCGTTCGAGACCAGCCTAAGCAATATAGTGAGACCTAATCTCTACAGAAAATAAAAGAATTAACAGGATGTGGGTGCAAGCACCTGAAATCCCAGATACTTGGGAGGCTGGCAGGGAGAAGAATCCCTTCGGCCCAGGAGTTTGCATCTGCAATGAGCCATGATCATGCCACTGCACTCCAACCTGGACAACAGAGCATGACTAAAGAATAAACAACAAAACAGGCTGGGCGCAGTGACTCACACCTGTAATCCCAGCACTTTGGGAGGCTGAGGCTGGCAGATCATGAGGTCAGGAGTTTGAGACCAGCCTGGCCAACATGGTGAAACTCCATCTCTACTAAAAACACAAAAATTAGATGGGCATGGTGACATGTGCCTGTAATCTCAGCTACTCAGGAGCCTTAGGCAGGAGAATCACTTGAACCCGGGAGGCGGAGGTTGCAGTGAGCCGAGATTGTGCCACCGCACTGCAGCCTGGGTGACAGGGCGAGACTCTATCTAAAAAAAAAAAAAAAAAAAAAAAAGTACAGCTGCCACAAGAATTAATATTAATTTTCAGAATCACTCTCAGTGTACCTGACCCCCAAGGGTCTCTGGTCCTATATCAGGGAGGATGAAGTTCCAGAATAGATACAGTTGTATTACTGGGGCATCGATTTTACCTGACAATATAAATATGTACTTGCTAGCATCCATTCTAAAATAATAAGCAAAGCATACTCTAAAGGGTCACATACAACTGAAAGGTTTGGGTTAAAATCAGCACAGTTCTGCCCAACTTTGCTCCTGTTCCACTCCACGGAAGTGATCATTTTCAATTCTGTTAGCTATCCTTTCATTAATTACATTTTTTCCTAAATAAGATATATGTACCACTATCTGTTAGTTCATTTCTTTCTTGAACCCCTCAAATATTTCATCTCCTGAATCAATTCTCAATCTCTTATACTTTTTTTTCTATCTTCCATCTTTTTATCTTTCTTTTCTCTTTCCTGGAATTATCTACGTTACATGGTTCAACTCTTTTTAAAAACATGAATGTTTAAATCTGATTATATTTTTTATTTCTGTCAGCTCATTCTTCATTTGTTATTTTTTTCTTTTTAGAGCACCATTGTATAGTTTCAGGTATATTGTATCTTATCACCTCATCAATATAAAGTATAGTCTTTTTAGAATCTTCTTCTGCTTCATAATTGTTTTTCCTGATTCTTTTTTTTTTGTTTGCTCTTTTGCTTATAGAAAACTTCTCCTAAAAGTCCGTCAATTCTTGACCATCTGTTCTAATTAAATGATGAGAACCTGAATAGCAGATTGAAGTTCTGAGTGCGTGGATGAGGTTTTTCAACTGATTGACTTTATTATCAAGAGGCAGCTGAATTTTTGCTAGAAACCTTCATCTCCACCCCCATAATGGACTTTGTATGTCTCTTCTCCAGGGTAATTTAATTCATCTGGAGAAATAGCTCTAATTCTGCCGTTTGGGGGGTTATCTGCCTGCCTGCAAGCATCCTCAACACGGTTGAGAGAAAATGATCGGATTTATCTGGAGAGGTTGTACTTCATTCTCCAGATGCCCTCCTGTTTAAGAGATGTTTCCAGTCTTCAAGCACCTCTAGTTTAATTGTTCCAGAGAAGATGGGTCTCTTGTCCTGCATGGGAAGGGAGAGTATGTGTCCGTCGCAGAACACTGGGGAGCTCTGGAGGCCCCCGGTGACTTTAAATTCCAAGTCTTTATGGGGTTCATCAGAAAGAATACCTGCTTTTGGTTGGGCACAGTGGCTCACGCCTATAATTCCAGCACTGTGGGAGGCCGAGGCGGGCAGATCACCTGAGGTCAGGCGTTCAAGACCAGTTTGGCCAATGTGGTGAAACCCCATCTCTACTAAAAATATAAAAATTAGCCAGACGTGGTGGTATTCATCTGTAATCCCAGCTACTTGGGAGACTGAGGCAGGAGAATCGCTTGAACTCAGGAGGTGGAGGTTGCAGTAAGCTGAGGTCGCACCACAGCACTCCAGACTGGGCAGCAAAGCGAGACTCCCATCTCCAGAAAAAGAAAGAACACCTGCTTTTATAGGTAGCTCCATCTTTTTAACCTCCTCCTTCCCCTCCTTCTTCTTCAACAGGGTCTCACTCTGTTGTCTATATAGGTATCTCCCTCTTTTTAAGCCCCTCTCCCTCCCCGTTTTCCTCTTCCCCCTCCCTCCCTCTCTCCCTCCCCCTCCCCCTTCCCCCTCTCCCCCCCCTACTTCTTCTTCCTTCCTCTTCTTCCTCATTCTTTCTCTTCTTCCCCTTGTTCTTTAGGGTCTCACTCTCTTGCCTCGGCTGGTCTCAAACTCCTGAGCCCAAGCCATCCACCCCACTTGGCCTCCTAAAGTGCTGGGATTGCGGGCATGAGCCCCATGCCAGCTGGTGTCTCCCTCCTGATTCCCATAAATGTTTCCTTCTGCAGCAACATACGTTTAACTTCCTTCCACCTGCTCATCACCCATCCTTTCTCCACTTTCCCATCTTTATATATGTTGACATAGAACTTATATGTCTTTTTGCCCTGTCTAGCATGTATATACACAACAAATTATGTAGAGACACACTTACTGAAGCATTTGGCCAAGATACTGGTTACATGGATGAAGTAAGACTGTGATATTTGAGATGAGAAAGGAAATGTAAGTGCGGAGACACGTTGCAAGGATGTGTGTCAGTAAATGTAAATAGATTCGGAAGCACTGTGTAATTATTAAATCCTATTGAAATATTTTGAAAAGAAATATTACTCTGGAATTTCTTCTATTGTACCACTTTTCTCTATCAGAGCAAAATTTAAAGGAGAGAGGGCTTGCTATGAAACTGTAAGCACCTCAATGACATTCGATATTATCTCAATGTACATGAAAGGTAGATAGATGATTTATGCTTATTTGAATCTTCTCTTTTTTTCTTGCTTTTTTTTTTCTTGGTCTAGTTAGTGGTCTATCAATTTTGTTTATCTTTTCAAAGGTCCAACTTTTCATTTCATTAATCCTTTATATTGTTTTGGGAGGTTCTCAATTAGATTTAGTTCTGTTCTGATCTTTGTGTTTTTTTCTGCTAGCTTTGGGTTTGGTTCTTGTTTTTATAGTTTTTTGAGGTGCTATGTTAGGTTGTTGATTTAAGACATATATATATATATATATGTATACATATATATATATATATATATATTTTTTTTTTTTTTTGAGTCAGATTTTCATTCTTGTTGCCCAGGCTGGAATGCAATGGCGCAGTCTCAGGTCACTGCAACCTCCGTCACCTGGGTTCAAGTGATTCTCCTGCCTCAGCCTCCCAAGTAGCTGGGATTACAGGCATGCGCTGCCTCGCCTGGCTAATTTTGTGTTTTTAGTAGAGATGGGGTTTCACCATGTTGGTCAGGATGATCTCGAACTCCTGACCTCAGGTGATCCCCCCACCTCGGCCTCCAAAGTGCTGGGATGACAGGTGTGAGCCTCTGTGCCCGGTCCATTCTATCTTTTTGATGTAGGATTATGCAGTTCACTACTGTCTGTTTCCTTGTCTTTAAAACAATGCTTGGGCCATCTTTAAGGGTGCCTTCATCCATAGACTAGGCTTATAGAAACAAGAAAAGAGCTACCATCCATTGGTGGTTACACAGAATAGAAACCCGCACAATCAACAACCGGGTGCTAATAATCAATTTGACTTGTCTGAATTCAGTCTGTGGTTTTGCAGATAGCAGAGCAGGCGGATTGACAGAGCTAAATTATTCCACTCCAGCTCTCTCTCCAAAGCCTTTTTGCGTGTTGACTCAGGCAGGAAATGGCTCGGCTCAGTTTCAAGGGAAAAGATTTAAGCAGAAAGAGTTAAAGGAAGTCTCGATGTTTAAACATTCATTTTGGCTTAAATGTCTAATTAAGATTGTGGTGTCTTGATGATTTAACAGATCCAAAAGCGGCATTTTCTCTCTGCAACTGATCACAGTTCAAGGCCTGCCAGCCAAGCATGAAGTTTTGTTAATGAGAAATATAAGCTTATCGTCAGGCCTCTGGAAACTGCCATTAAAATGTACCTAATCATGTTCTTTAAGCAGAATCGGATAATCACAATGAACTGACTTTTCACTCAGGCTATGAGCTTTTCCATTTGATAGATTTGTTCATAAGCGATTTAACTCCGAGTTAATTGATACAAACCATCACTGTCACCAAACTTTACAATAAAAAATAAACTCTAAGCATTAAATATTTTTCCTTTGCAATTGACTCTGTATGAATTTAAGGGTTATTTTTCCTCCTATTCTGTCATAGACTTTTATTACCTCTGGAGAGTTAAATATATTATAATCTTCCTGTGAAAGGTGGCTCAGGTTCCTCTAGGTAGAGTGACTTTGCTTCTAACTCCTCCTTCCAACCTATTCTGATTCCTTGGGAGAGTTCACCCAGCTCCTACTTCCCTATATAAACAATGTGCTCATGTTATAAGTGAGACATACAAAACTGTGAAATTAGAGAGGGCATCGCCAGCCACAGATGACAGTGACATAAGAGATAAATCAGATCGGTTAATCAGGAAGAAAGAAAATATAGATTACCAGGTCTACAGTCCATGGACTCTCAGCCCCTCACTAGGACACATGCCTGCAAGAATCTGAATTATTTAACCCAGCTACAGTATGAGAGTTCGGATATGGGAAGGCGGTGGGGTAGGGAGGGCAATAATCTGGGTTTTGCCTTCAAGAATTACTGGTTTGGATTCCATTAAAAATGTTCTGTAACTTAGAAGGTATTTTTGACCCCTAATAAGCAAAGCAGGATTGTATGATCTATAATGAGATAGATATTAGAGATACAAGTATCAGCAATATTGATTATCAATCAAAATTGTATAATTATTTGTGGGTGGTATCCATTACATTTACCTATAGAGCATATTTTACTCTATAAAGAAGGGTAAAGTTTTGTGTAAGGCCTGTTTCCTAACCAAACTGTGGTTTTATTGATCAGTTCTGCAAGTGTTTATCAAAAGTTTATGTGATGGCAGTGCACAGACTGAAAATGCAAAGATGTAGCTGGGTGCTGTGGCTCATGCCTGTAATCCCAGCACTTTGGGAGGTCAAGGTGGGCGGATCACCTGAGGTCAGGAGTTCAAGACCAGCCTGGCCAACATGGCGAAACCCCATCTCTACTGAAAATACAAAAATTAGCGGGGTGTCATGGTACGTGCCTGTAGTCCCAGATACTCCAGAGGCTGAGGCAGGAGAATCACTTGAACCGGGGAGGTGGAGGCTGTACTTACCCATGATCGGGCTTTCTTCCAAATAATCTAAAGTTCCAGCTCCTGGAAACCTTATACTTACCGATTTCTTTCCTCTGTACAAATGTCTTCTGATTCCTATTCATTAGCGCATCATTTAAATGCATTCTACTCCTTGGTAAATGTATTAGATTAGTGTAAAAGTAATTGCAGGTTTTTGTGTGTGTGTGTTTTTTTGCCATTGAACATAATGATAAAACCGCAATTCCTTTGGCACCAACCTAAAAGTAACATTGCTTATTGTTCTCGCCCAAGGCTGTCTGAGGTGGGGTGGGTGCTTTCCACCCTACGGCCATACAAGACATTCCACTGGAATGTGCTACCAAAATATTAAAGCTTTTACCTATGCTTCTGTTTATTTTTATCTCACCCTTTCTTCATCTATTGTGTTTGGAAATGTACATAGATATTAATACAGTAAGGTATGTGTAAGTATGATACATATCCAACCAATTTTTTAGAAGCAGATTACAATCCGAAGGATTTGTAAATTACGTGATAGCTTAACATATGTAACTTCACATCTTTTGCATATTCATTGACTCGTCATTGACTCGCATATGCAATCCAGTCTTTCACTGGTTCGCTCACTTCGGAAAGGTATCTCTGGTGTCTTGTACATAGTCTGCACTGGCGGGTGCTAAGGTTACACAGAGAAGCAGAGCACTCTGGTAGCCCTCGAATAGCTCACCAGCTGGTCGAACAGGCAGAAAATCAAACAAATAAATACAGTGAAAAATGAAAAGTGCTAACACCAAAAGTTGGTATCTGGTGCTCTAAGATCAAAGAGGAAGAAACACCTAATGCTGAATCGGGCAACGCAGGAAGCATCAAGTGCAGTGACATCTTGGGGATGAGGTCCTTCAAGCAGAAGGAGTGGGATAAAAGCACACGTGCATGACAGCACATGACGTGGTGGGGTAACAGCACAACAGCACAAGCAGCACAAGTGGTTTGAAGTATGTAAATTACAGAGCACCCGAATGGAATAGGATGAGAAAGAAATGGCAGGTGATACATGGTAGAAGCTGGAAGCTGGCCTGCATCACCTGAATCCATGTATACAAATATGAGTTTGCATTCCACCTCCTAGGACCCTGCTCCTTATAATGTGACCTATGGATTAGCACTATCATCATCACATAGAACTTATCAGAAACAGAGAATCGCAGTGCATACACACACACACATACAAGCATGCACACATGGATCTACATTGTAACAAGCATCAAAATCAAAATCTGCACTTTCACAAGCTCTCCAGGGAACTGATGTTCATCTTAAGTTTGAGAGGTGAACTGCTTGTATAGTAAATAAAAATCACAAGCTTAAGAGTGAATGTATTCGGGTTTAAATCTGGCAGCATCAGCTGTGTGATCTTCGTCAAGTTTCTTAACCTCTTTGTACCACATCTTCTTCATTTATAAAATCACTCTAATAAAATCACTGTGGGCTAGGTGCTGTGGCTTGTCCCTGTAATCCCAGAACTTTGGGAGGCTGGGATCGGTGGATCACTTAAGGCCAGGAGGTCAAGACCAGCCTGGGCAATTTAGTAAGACCCTGTCTTTACAAAAAAATTAAAAATTAGTGAGGTGTGGTGGTACAAGCCTGTGGTCCCACCTACTCCTTAGGAAGCTAAGACAGGAGGATCACTTGAGCCCAGGAGTTCAAGGCTGCAGTGAGTGATGAGTATACCACTCACTACTGCACTCCAGCCTGGGCAATAGAGTAAGACCCCCATCTCTAAAAAGAAAAACAACAAAAAAAGAATACTCACGGTAGTAAAGATTAAATGAGCAATTATTTAAAACAAACAGGCCAAGCGTGGTGGCTTATACCTATAATCCCAGCATTTAGGGAGGCCAAGGTGGGCAGATCACTTGAGGTCAGGAGTTCGAGACCAACCTGGCCAACATGGTGAAACCCTGTCTCTACTAAAAATACAAAAATTAGCTGGGCATGGTGGCACAAGCCTATAATTCCAGTTACTGGAGAGGCTGAGGCAGGAGAATCACTTGAACCCAGGAGGTAGAGGTTGCAATGAGCTGAGATTGCACCGCTGCACTCCAGCCTGGGCGACAAGAGTGAGACTCTGTCTCAATAATAATAATAATAATATTATTGGTACTTTACCTGGCTTATAGTAAATGATCAGTGAATGTTAAATATGATTTTGTTCATTGCTCAACTGTACAGAGACCTCTCATTTTTGTGCTTGAAAGATACCTACCATTTTCTGCTTATTCAAAGAGCAAAGATAAAGGAAATCTCCTGAACTTCATGAATAATTAAGCTAATGCTGACTACCACCCAGTCCACTTTCAGAGAATGTATCATTAATGACTGAAAGCCATTTGCAATTTTTGAGCACCTGCGGTGAGATGTTTAGGTGGGCATTTTACAAACACGTTGGTGTTTCCAATGGAAATATTATAATCCCCATATTCCTGGTGAGGAAATTGAGTCTCTAGAGAGAAAATAAACTGTCCACAACCAGGCAGACATAAATAGCAGAACGGGGATTCTACCAAATGTGTCTCACTCCAAAGCCTATCATCTTTCAAAGCCAAGGCACTTTAGAACAGAAAAGTACTGCTACTCGCCCCCTGCAAAAAAATATACAGCGGCTAATGACTTGTGCTGTCATCATAGAACGTATTTTTAAATATTTCACTTAAACAATAATCTGAAACTTATAGAAATAAAAAGTGTACAATGAACCTGAATAATACTATTCAGTAAGATTCACCAGTTCTTTTTTTCTTTTCCTTTTCTTTTTCTTTTCTTTTTTTTCCTTTGAGATGGCGTGTCACTCTGTCACCCAGCCTGGAGTGCAGCGGTGCGATCTCACCTCACTCCAGCCTCCACCTCCCGGGTTCAAGTGACTCTCCTGCCTCAGCCTCCTGCGTAGCTGGCATTACAGGTGTGCACCACCATGTCCGGCTAATTTTTGTATTTTTAGTAGAGACGCGGTTTCACCATGTTAGCCAAGCTGGTCTCCAACTCCTGACTTCAAGTGATCTGCCCGCCCTGGCCTCCCAAAGTGCTGGGATTACAGACAGGCCTGAGCCACTGTGTTTGGCCTGAGATTCACCAATTCTTAAAACTTTGCCACATTTGCTTTAACTCTCTCTCTCTCAAAAATTGTTTGTAGACATGTCCTTATAGTCCTATATACAACATTTAAAATTTCTTAAGAACAAGAACATTACTTACATAACCACAGTACAGTAATCAAAATCAGGAAATTTAACATTGATGCAATACTATTATCTCATTGATAGATATTATTCAAATGCTGCCTATTGTCCCACTGATATGTATTTTACTTATTTATTTATTCTTATTTTTGTAGAGACAGGGTCTCACTATGTTGCTCAAGCTGGTCTCGAACTCCTGGCTTCAAGTGATCCTCCTGCCTCAGCCTACCATAGCACTGGCATTACAGGCATGAATCTTTTATAATGATTTTCGGTCTAGTTCAGAATCCACAGTTGCATTAATTTTCATACATTACATTTTTCTCCCTGTAGAAATTATCCATGCTCCTGCTGGATGAGGTGGCTCACACTTGTAATCCCAGCACCTTGGAAGGCCAAGTGGGCAGATACACTGATGTCAGGAGTTTGAGACCAGCCTGGCCAACATGGTGAAAGCCCATCTCTACTAAAAGTACAAAAATGAGCTGGGTGTGGTGGCAGGTGCCTGTAGTCCCAGCTACTCCGGAGGCTGAGGAAGGAGAATCACTTGAACCTGGGAGGCGGAGGTTGCAGTGAGCCAAGATAGCACCATTGCACTCCAGCCTGGCCGACAAAACAAGACTCTGTCTCAAAAAATATATATATACATATATATATATGGAATTCTTAGAAACACAAAATTATTAAAAAATAAAACAGTAATTGCAATCATCTATTTCCTTCTAGAATTTTATGTGCATGTACACGTGTGTGCATTTGCACAGTTAAAAATCTCTCTGTATGACTTTATCTATGTTTCTCAATTTAAGATTCTAACCCAAGTGTTTTCCTAAAGTGTTCGGAGGTCTTTGTAAAAATAGGATGTTTACTGAATTCATAATATTTCATCATATTTACCTCATCTTTTCTCTGTTGCTTGAAAATCCAATTTTTCTCTTATATATAGTGCTGCAACGAACAACTTTTTACCACATTATCTATTAAATAATAACATAAATTATGTAAGTCTCAGCAATTGTAAGACAGACACTTCTTTTAGATCCTGTAAGCCCAACCAAATATTTATGTATTAAAACTCAGGCTTTACACAAAACTTACTGAAATAAACTTGATATAAAAACCACCCCAGTAATTTACATAAAAACACATATGAAAGCTACATAGCTATTCTGAGATTATTTTCCCTTCTTTCATTTGTTTTAGATGCTGAGGGCCAGACGCAGTGGCTCACGCCTGTAATCTCAGCACTTTGGGAGGCTAAGTCAGGCGGATCACCAGGGTGGATCACCTGAGTTTGGAGGCGTGACCAACGGAGAAACCCCATCTCTACTAAAAACACAAAAATAGCCTGGTGTGGCGGCGGGTACCTGTAATCCAACTATTCAGGAGGCTGAGGCAGGAGAATTGCTTGAACCTGGAAGTGGGAGGTTGCAGTGAGCCGAGATCGCACCACTGCACTCCTTCAGGAGTCAAAGTATTGGGCCCTATTATCTAATCATGCTAGCACAAAGCATATTCCATGTCCTAGTTTCTGGAAAGTTGGGAGAGAAAATAGCTGCATCCTTTGATTTTCAGAATAAGGAAAATCCTAAAAGAAGAAAATTTGGAACAGAATGGTCAGAAATTCCATCAGAGACCACCCCCTCATTGATATAATACCTATTAATAGATAGCCATGCTTTCTATTATTATATATCCATTTAAAATGGTTCTGGGCTGGGCGTAGTAGCTCATGCCTGTAATCCTAGCACTTTGGTAGACCAAGCCAGGAAGACTGCTTGAGCGTAGGAGTTTATGAGACCAGCCTGGGCAACATAGTGAGACCCTGACTCTACAGAAAAACAAACAAAATTAGCTGGGCTTGGTGGTGTGTGCCTGTAGTCCCAGTTACAGGCTGAGGCTGGAGGAGCCAAGATTGCACCACTGCAGTCCAGCCTGGGCATCAGAGAAAGACCTCATCTAAAAAATAAATGTTCTGTATAACAACTGTAATTCTTTTCTTCATGTATTAGAAATACATTCACATCAGCACTCTAACACCACGAAGGCAGAGTAATCAGTTTCATCGGTTATAGTATTCAGCTTTGTCATGGAAGACCTGAGGTCAAATTCGCCTCCATAGGCAAAACAACCACTGTTAGTCCTTACAACACTCAGACTTTCATCACATTTGGAAAATAGATGAAACTGAAAAGTTGTAAGTTTCTTTACTTGAAGAGGACATAAAGCCTCATTCCTGAAATCCCCAGGTCCTTGGTGGCCCTCCTTATAGGGAGATGCTGTAGATATACTATTATGAGGAGCACGCAAGGTTTTAACCACATCCCTCATCTCCCCAGCAGCAGCAATCGTGTGTCCTGGATAAACAGACTCAATCACCTTGTTGTTGCTCAGGACTGTCTCTCACTTAGTGTCATAGCTAAATCTTTGACAGGCCATTCCACTATTCCATAGAGCTTGTTACTTCAGAGTACCTGATAAGACCAATGACTACCATGGCTATCAGCCCATTATCTTGTTTCTTTCACTGTAGAGTTGCCCGTGCAGGAAGAAATGTTGATTGTGCCATCATGTCAGTATATGAGACATTTAGGAAGCTCACAGATGCTGTTACTGACAAAAGAATAATGGACAAGAAAAAAGTCTAGATTCAATGTAAGTGTCTATTCAGGGAAGAAAGACTGCATCCCACTTAGGGAAAAAAATAAGAAGTCTAATAACAACCAACAAATCACCATGTTATTGGCTGCTGTCCACCACTAGGTCTGCTGCCTTCCTGGGACTCACTGGAGATTACTGGCGGCACACACACTGGCCACACAGCAGTGGCAGAAGCAGGTTAAGTCCAAGTTTTTTTTGTTTTTTTTTGTTTGTTTGTTTGTTTTTCTGAGGCAAAGTCTCGCTCTGTTGCCCAGGTTGGAGTACAGTGGCGTGATCTTGGTTCACTGCAACCTCCACCTCCCAGGTTCAAGCAATTCCCTGCTTCAACCTCCCGAGTAGCTGGGGTTACAGGTGCCCACCACCGCACCCAGGTAGTTTTTGTATTTTTAGTAGAGATGGGGTTTTAGCATCTTGGCCAGGCTAGTCTTGAACTCCCGACCTCATGATCCACCTGCCTCAACCTCCCAAAGCGCTGGGATTACAGGCTGGAGCCACCGTGCCCAGCCAAATCCAAGTTCTTAAACAATGCAGAGCCTATACTGCCACCCCTGCAGACATTCCACTCCGGAGCTCATTAAGCAAGCACTAAGGCAGGAGATGACTGACAACTTCCTAATTATTGAAAGCTTTGCAAGAAAGGTCTTTTGTGAGCCTTCATGTGAGACACAAATATTCTTTATATTCTGAGTCCATACAGGGAAATCCATTCCCATAACTTCCCCCAAACGCCTTGACATTGATATTCTACTCTTGTTCTCATCAACTGCTAAATCACCTTGACTCTTCCAAGTGGATAAGAAATATTGCTTGATGTTTTACTCTTTAGGGAGATTTCCCTTCTCTTCAAGAAGGGCTGGGAACAGCCATAGGTTCGACACAGATCCAGGTCATGGGATCACGTGAGCCCTGATGAAATTGGTCATTGTAGTGGCCGCTGCAGCAAAGCAGACAGCTGAAACCACATGATCTCAAGAGAACCTAAAGAAGTGCTTCACATGACGGTGGTCTTCTGCTCTGAAAGTCATGGTTTTCTCCCAGAACTCTAAGGGTCTGTGCTGATACCTCCCTTTTGGGGTTTGCAGGGACTCCTCCCAGGATCCTTACCTAATGCATTCAACATTATTGCATCCATTGGATTACATGGCCATATGGCACATCAGCTTGGACTGCAATCCTAAACTTAGTGAAGCATTGTTTTTTTACTTTTTTAAGACGAACTCTTGCTATGTCACCAGGCTGGAGTGCAGTGGCCCAATCTCAGCTCACTGCAACCTCCACCTCCTGGGTTCAAGTGATTCCCCTGCCTCAGCCTCCCGAGTAGTTGGGATTATAGGCATGAGCCACCGTGCCCGGCTAATTTTTTTTTTAATTTTAGTAGAGACAGCATTTCACCATGTTAGCCAGGATAATCTCGATCTCCTGACTTCGTGATCCACCGGCCATGGCCTCCCAAAGTGCTGGGATTATGGGCGTGAGCCACCGTGCCTGCTGCAGCATCTTTTCTTACTCTGTGTCCCACTCAAAACTGGCAGTATATTAGGTGACATGGTGAACGGCTTACAATAGCATTCACGGGGTAATATATGCTGCCTCCAAAATCCAGCAGCCTGCCAAGAGCTGTGCCTCTTCCTTAGTGGTAGGAGAGACAAGGTACAGTAGTTTATCTTTAAATCTTAGAAAGAATGATTTTCATGCCCTGATTATCTAAACCTACATAGATGTTACAGGTACCTTAGCAGGGATTATTTCCTCACTCTAGAAGGCATATCCCTTGTCAAAATATCCACAGTACTTTCCACTAACTACTTACTTGGGTTAACATGGTGTGCTGTCCAAAATATATGGGGCCGGTGTCAATGGAATGTTAAGATGATCAAAATCTCTACAGATAGCATGATGACAGTGTACTAGTCCATTCTCATGCTGCCAATAAAGACATGTCTGAGACTGAGACATTTATAAAGGAAAGAGCTTTAGTGGACTTGCAATTTCACATGACTGGGGAGGCCTCGCAATCATGGAAGAAGGCAAAGGAGGAGCAAAGATACGTCTTAAGCGGCAGAAGGCGAGAGAGCTTGTACAGGGGAACTCCCACTTATAAAATGATCAGATCTCATGAGACTTATTTCACAACCATGAGAACAATATGGGGGAAACCATCTCCATGATTCAATTATCTCCACCTGACCCCCACCCTCGACATGTGGGGATTATTACAACTCAACGTGAGATTTGGGTGTGGACACAGCCAAACCATATCAGACAGCAAACAGGAAGGTTATATATACTTGACATACAAAGGAGAAGGTATACTGCTGTCCTTGCCATCAAGGTGTAAACTGACTTTGGTCTTCTTACTAATTGGTATCAAGAAGAAGGCACTCATGACATTGGTAACTACCCAAATCCAGAGGCTGTATTGATCTGCTCAGTAAACACAACCCAGATGGCACAGCAGTTATATTTGGGGTTATCACCTTATTGAGTTTACAGCCTATCATCATCCGTCAATATTAATCTGGTTTTTCAGAGGCCAGCATGGCTCTGACAGGGGTATGATGAGAACGGCTACCACCGCTGCTCATTTAAATGCTGCTGTTGGCACTCGTCTCTGCAGTTCCTCTAGGAATTAAGTATTACTTTAGAATATGGCACGGAGGCTCCCACTTGACCCTTTCTAATAGAGTGACCTTAATGCACACGCAAGACAATAAAAACGGAGAATTCTATCAGTTCCTAAATATATTAATCCCGATTATACATTGGGGAACTGATGAAATAATCACAGGGAGGTCTGAGGGCCTGAAAAACTCAATTTGTTTGGGGCCAAAATTCTAACTATGAGATCAGGATGGCATATCAGGTCTCCTGGTATCAATTTCACTTTGTTTCTAACAGAACTCAAAACATGTAGGCATTCTCCTTTTCCCAGGGTACAGTTACTTTGACAAAGAAATAAAGATCAGCTGGGTGTAGTAGCTCATGCCTATAATCCCAGCACTTTGGGTGGCTGAGGTGGGCAGATTACTTGAGGCCAGGAGTTCGAGACCAGCTTGGCCAACATGGTGAAACCCCATCTCTACTAAAAATACAAAAATTAGGCAAGTGTGGTGGTGGGTGGCTGTAATCCAAGCTGCTCGGGAGGCTGAGGCAGGAGAATTGCTTGAACCCAGGAAGCAGAGGTGGCAGTGAGCTGAGGTCATACCATTGCACTGTAGCCTGGGCGACAGAGTGAGACTCTGCCAAAAAAAAAAAAATCAAAGATCAATTTCGAGACAGATTTAAAGATGGGGATAGACCCAGATATTGATAAATGACTACATAGTCATAAATAGATGGCTAGATAGAGGAGATTGGTGTATAGAGGGAGATGATCGATCGATAGATGCATACATACAGGGGAAGATGATAGATTAGATAGATAGGTAGGTAGATAAATAATAGGGAGATGATAGGATAAACAGATAAACAGACTGATAGATTCATAGTGATGTTGTAGATCCTTGCCTTACAGGGACCCAAACTCCCCCTCAATCAATAGGCTCTGGGTTTATGACCTGACTTAGATCTGGAAAGCATTGTGAGTCTTTCACTCACTAAATCTAGTTTTCCCCAGATTATACAAATTTGGCAACACCTCACCCAGCTTCTCATCTGTTTCAACCTTAGGGTCACCAAGATTAACCATTATAGATACCTGCAGATCCGGGCACCTTGACCGTCATGTCAGCCTTCCTGCCCAGTACGGCAATTCTGTCAACCTGGCCTCTGAAGGTGAAGTGTTGCCTGCTGTTTCTGCTTCCTCACAAACTCATCATCCCTCTTTCTATTAGGAAGTCAAATTCCCCTATCATCAACCCTGGTCTACAGAAGATAGTCACTACTGAGCATCTCAAAGATACTAGAACCCCTAGCAATGAGTTTTCTGTTGCCTTAGTGAATGAAGTGTCCTTGTCTTCAGCTTTTATCAATCTTAACGTATCAGAGCAGCGAACCCATTGGTAAGATAATTAATGTCTCTGTAGAATAAATTGCAGAGCACAGATTCAGATACATGATTTATACTTGAGGCAAGATTATGAAGACATGCTGATGGCCCTAACAGGAGGAAGAAAGCTGCTTTTGATGTTCTTAATTAGATAGAAATAAAACATTCTCCAGACCAGTAGCCAACCAACTATGAAAATGACATCAGAACCGGCAACAGCGACTGGAGTGACCATCTGCTTCAATTTACCATAATCTATTGTCATTCTTTGAAACCCATCCATCCCTGGCGTACGCCAAGCCTCTGCTCTTTCATGTCATTGATAGTGACACTATCCTTTTTGATTTTTTCAAGAATGATTTGCTATTTGGCTACGTAAAGGAAACGTCAGGGACATCTACGTGGCCCACTCTTCTAATTGCCAAAGATAATTATTTCAACACGTGGGGATAACTATTTCAACACACACAAATTGGAAAAATAACTGCAGTGAGGCTTTAGGAACACAGTAGGCATTTGTGTGGTGGGCCTGGGTCAAAACTCCACTCCAGCTGCTGGAATACAATGATATTTTGTGTCCCCAGAATTAGTACTAACTCAGAGCCAGTGTTTAATAATATTGAGACAGGGCTGGGCCCGGTGGCTCTCACCTGTAATCCCAGCACTTTGGGAGGCCAAGGCAGGCAGATCACAAGGTCAGGAGATCGAGACCATCTTGGCTAACATGGTGAAATCCCATCTCTACTAAAAATACAACAAAAATAGCTGGGTGTGGTGGCAGACGCCTGTAATCACAGCTACTCAGGGGGCTGAGGTAGGAGACTCACTTGAACCCAGGAGGCGGAGGTTGCAGTGAGCCAGATTGCATCATTGCACTCCAGCCCGGGCAATAGAGCAAGACTCTGTCTCAATAATAACAATAATAATAATAATAATAATAATAATATTACTATTAATACAGGCCTCTTTGAAGAAAGCCAAGAGTAAGATTTCTCTTATTCATGATATTGTTGAAGTTACTTAGAATACATATGATAAGTCCATTGTAAAACTCCTGTGACCTAAAGTCTTTTATTATATCAAGTATTTTCTCATATCTAAAGCTCACTCAGGGTGGGCAAATACTGAGTCCACATTTCAACCAACAACAAGAGGAAGCAAAAATTAGAAGTACTACTAGGTTTTGAATTAGAAAATGGAATCCAGAATCTCTGATGAGTCCCCTCATATCAGGAAATTCAGACTGACCTACTATTGCGGGATACACTCCCAGCTTAAGCTCCTACGATATCCGTTTGCACATATATTTCGATTTTTTTTTTGTAAAGTTGTCAGTTGTTGTCATTCTTTTGTTATATCTTCATTCTTCTTACAGTTCTGACACTGTAGTTGACACCTCAGGGCATGATAGCAGTGGACTCTAAAGTTCTGACAGTTCTCATCAACAGGGTCACTAAAGAAGGGATAAACAGCCTCTTCAACACAGAGGGAGAGGCCTCTCTGGCTGGACGGGGATACTGAGCACAGGTTTGGCATTTGTGTGTCATCACAGTCTTCTGATTTCTCCCATTAATCCACAGTTTAGTTTTTGGTATGCCAATCTTCCTTGATCAATGCCTCAATGTTCATCTTGCTTTTTGTTTTTTTGAGACAGGGTCTCAGTCTGTTGCCCAGGATGGAGTGCAGTGGCGTGATCTCAGCTCACTGCAACCTCTGCCTCCCGGGCTCCAGGGATCTCCCCACCTCAGCCTCCTGAGTAGTTGGGACCACGGGTGGACACTACCATGCCGGGCTATTTTGTTTTTATTTTTAGTAGAGACAGGGGTCTCGCCATGTTGCCCAGGCTGGTCTGGAACTCCTTAGCTCAAGTGATCTGCCCACCTTGGCCTCCCAAAGTGCTGGGATTCCAGGCGTGAGCCTCCGTGCCCAGCTCATATGTATTTTTGTGTAAAACGTAAAGTGAGCTAACATATCCATCATCTCACAGTTGCCCCTTTGCTGTTGTTGTTGTTGTTGTTGTTGTTGTTGTGGCAAGAGCAGCTAACACCTACTCATTTATTAGGTTGGCGCAAAAGCAATTGCAGCTTTTTCCATTAAAAGTAACGGCAAGCCACGTGCGGTGGCTTAGGCCTGTAATCTCAGTGCTTCGCGAGGCCGAGGGGGTAGATCACGAGGTCAGGAGCTCGAGACCAGCCTGGCCAATATGATGACACCCCCATCTCTACTGAAAATACAAAAATTAGCTGGGTGTAGTGGCAAGTGCCTGTAGTCCCAGCTACTCGGGAGGCTGAGGCAGAAGAATCCCTTGAACCTGGGAGGTGGAGGTTGCAGTGAGTCGAGATCACGCCACTACACTCCAGCCTGGGTGACAGAGTGAGACTCCATCTCAAAAAAAAAAAAAAAATTTAAGGGCAAAAACTGCCATTACTTTTGCACCAGCCTAATAGCATGAATCCCAATAAAGTGCAATGTTACTACCTGTAGTCCTCATGCGTGCATTTTATCACTAGACTTGTTTAGCCCGCCTACCTGCTACCTACCATCCTTAGACCTACACCTCCCCATTTCCTCCCCACCACGTCTGCCCAGGCACTGCTTTGTTCTCTAGGTCTGTATATCTAATATTTTTTTTTCAGATTCCACCTATAAGTGAGATTATCTAATGTTTTATTTTCCCCATGACTGGCTTATTTCATTTCATATAATGTCTTCTCAGCTCATCCCTGCTGTGACAAATGGCAAAATCCTGTTCCTTTTTGAGGGCTGATTAATATCCCAACAGGATGGTGGTGGACCTTGGCTGAACTGAGGGCTGCTAGCCTCCTTTCATCTCTGCTGATTTCTCCAAGCCTAGCTATTCAGACTTCTCATCATTCTCTGAGCTATCTCTGTTCATAATGTCTGTTCACAATTTTTTCTCTTTCTTCTTAGGTTATCCAGAGTCAGTTCCTGTACTGTGCAATCAAAAGTACTTGCTGAGGCTGGGCTCAGTGGCTCATGCCTGTAATCCCAGCTCTTTGGGAGGCCAAGGCAGGAGGGATGGCTTGAGCCCAGGAGTTTGAGGCTGCAGTGAGCTATGATTGCACCACTGCACTCCAGCCTGGGCGACAGAATGACACCCTGTCTCAAAAAAATTTTTTTTAATTTACCTTTTATCCATATAAATGCACAATTCCTGGATCAATTCAATCAATCCACCTTAGGTGGCGTTATGCGAGCAAGAATGTGAAACAGTTCCTTGCCTTCCAGCTATAATATTGATAATCCCACCACTGATGTTACCCAGCCAGACTCAATCACTTTAAAATTTGCTCCCCAGCTCAGCAAAGTGCCCTGAGGCAAGCATAAAAGGAACATTCATAAGTATTTTTTCCTAGTTCTAACTCTTTGAATGGAGTTCTTCACTCTGTGAAGTGGAACTTCTTTCTGTGGTCCAAACTTTCCACACTGCAATTTCAAAGCCATGTCCCTCGCTCTTGTATTTTCTGAGTCCTGTTTGTGGGGCTCTGGCAAGCACAGTTGGAACACAGCCCATTGAAGCAAGGTAGGAGTGACCCACAGGTCAGACTACATGATATGATATCCTCAAAAGGGCTATACAGGGGACTGGGGACTTGGTGAAGCCTTTATTCATCCAATCCTCTCCATGGGACATAGATATAAATTATATTTCCTCTCACCTTTCATTCCCTTCCCAGCTTCTCTGTTTGTTCACCACGAGTTACCAAAACATCACTAAGAAAAGGGTCCTTGGGCTGGGCGCGGTGGCTCACGCCTGTAACACCAGCACTTTGGAGGCCAAGGATGGAAGATCACTTGAGACCAGGAGCTGAAGTCCAGCCTGGGCAATATAGCCAGATCCTGTCTCTCCAAAAATATAAAAATAAAAATTAGCCAGGCATGGTGATGTGCACCTGTAGTCCAGCTACTTGAGAGGCTGAGGTGAGAAGACTGCTGGAATCCAGGAGGGAGAGACTGCAGTGAGCTGTGATCAGGCTACTGCACCTCAGCCTGGGCAACAGAGCAAGATCCTACCTCAAATAAAAAAGAAAGAAAGAAAAGAGTCCAGAGCCTGCCCAGTGCTACTGAAAACTATTTTTTTAAGTCATCTATGATATATGTTTCTCCCTTTTTGAAAGAATCCATTTGACTGAAGGATTGCAGCAAAAAACTTTGCAATTCTGTCTTTTCTAATTTAAAATTGGAAAAGTGATTAACTCTGACATGTTATCCCCTCACAACAAGAGACTGAGTTTTATTCAGCTGCAAAGATAATATGAACCTATTTAGAAAGTTGAACGGAAAGTAGGTCTTTTACCACAAGTTGAGTCTTTATCCAAATAATGTCTAAACTGGAAATATTACATTGTCACACTTGATTTGATATGGAACATTATACTTTGGCTATTTCAAATACAAATGTAAAATGCCAATAAAAGAAGGAAAGAATGTTCCTGGGTTATATATTCAGGAAGAGGAAACAGTCCTTGGGCCTAATTAATGATCTCCACATCTATTTACCTTCTCCGAAAGAGAAATTTCTGTTCTCTGGGGATGGAGCATTTCTTCCCTTTAATACTTTGAGCAAAAAATTTCCAAGCAGATGTTCTTCATATAAAATGTTGGTTGGAAGGATATGTGTTAGCATTTCAATCATTCAACATTTTTTATACAATATTAAAATGGACTGAATTTTCCTCCAAGAGAGAGAAAGGACATTAAATCATATATTTGGAATGGCATCAAGGTTAGAATGGGTTTTGCTTCACTCTAAAAGTCAAGACAGCAAGTCTGCTGGTCAAGACTTTCCCGAAATACTTTTCCAACTCAGCATAAAAGGGCAGGGAGACAGGAAAATATTAGGTATGCTTAATACGAGCTGAAGTGCAGTCAAATAGCATAGTTCCAAGGTACACTGTCGCACGCTGACACGATGAAAGATGCAATTTCTCCATTTCCAAAACTCAACAATTTTTCAGCTGCACAGCACCATTCCAATAAAACACTGGTATTTTATTCATCTCTTCCTTAAGTACCATACTTTTATTTTGTAGGCGTCTCTGAATCACATCAATTCACAAAAGACCAAGTGCTCGCTGCTATACTCAAATCAGATGTTACATGCACATACACACACGTCATTTTTTTTTTCTTTTGCTAGTTAGTCGGAGATTAAAGATTTGTAGTCTGAGTCACAAAGCTCCCCTTCGGTAGCAAACAGGGCTAATGAATGCACAGTGTACATCCAGGAGCTCCACAGCCTCAGAACGCTCCCTTCACACCATTTCCCAGCTCTCAGCTCAACTAGTGTCTTCTCCAGGGAATTCTGCCTTTGTGATGGAAACCCCTTTATAGCTCCTTGTTTGTAATTATTACTTGTTAGAGCTTACACATATGTGAGGGTGCTGGTATCATCAAAACAAACACTTCAAATATAATAGTCTTCTAGATTTCATACGAACTGAAGGGACCTTGTAGTCCAACCAGCTCATTGTACATATAGAGAAACTGAGGCTTCCATAACCTAAGTCAGTGCATAGAGAACCCAAGTCTCCTGCTATGGGTCTCATGCTCTTTCTTCTACTTTAGGGCTTGGCAAATTTTTTCTCTAAAGGGCTGAGTATTAAATATTTTAGGCTTTGCAGGGCCACAGACCATCTCTGTCATTTTTTTAAAAGGAAAATTATAACCTTTAAAAATATAACAACTGGTTTTTAGTTCTAGGGCTTTATAAAAACAGGAAGTAGAATGGATTTGTCAATCCTTATCCTATTTCATGATACACACATAGTCATCAAAAATAAATGGAGTGGGTCAGGTGCGGTGGTCACACCTGTAATCCCAGCACTTTGAGAGGGCGAGGTGGCAGATCACCTGAGGTCTGGAGTTCCAGACTAGCCTGGCCAACATGGCAAAAACCCATCTCTACCAAAAATACAAAAATTAGCCAGGCATGGTAGTGCACACCTGTAGTTCCAGCTACTCGGGAGGCTGAGGCAGGAGAATCGCTTGAACCCAGGAGGTGGAGGTTGCAGTGAGCCGAGATTGTGCCACTGCACTCCAGCCTGGGCAACGGAGCGAGACATCAAATAAATAAATAAATAAATGTACTGTATTCATCAACAACTACCACAATAATGCTGCATAACAAATGGCCCCAAACTTAATGATATGCAGCAAACGCACCATGTTTTCATGCTCATAGGTCTGTGGATTGGCTGTGATTCCATTCCACATGTCTTATTATGGGGCCCCAGCCAGAGGTGCCGTGATTACTCAGGTCGTGTTCTTCTCATTGTGAAGGTCAGAAGCTCCCAAAGTGGAGAGCAGAAACACACAATGTGTCCTAAACTGCCTTAAATGCAAACTTAGAGTCAGAATTGCAAAACTGTCACTTTCACTCACTCTGCCTGGCCAAAACCAATCACACAGCCAGGCCGAATGTCAACAGGGCAGGAATGTAGGCTTCCCCCTTCGAGCTGGTGAGGGAGGGAGGGACGATTTGCTGGATAACAATCTAACGCCTTGGGTAGGATTCTGGAAGATGGTGGTGGTGGCTTAATTTTTCATTCCTGAGTCCTCTACAAAAAATAGACAGCACAACTAAGACGGTACACCAAAGACCTACTAATGAGCTGCTGTAAAATACAAGCAATGACAGCCATGATTTAAGCGTCCTTGTGGAAGAAAGTAGGAGAGGATATCCAGGCTTGTGATGACCACAAGACCAAGAGAAACTCAAAATATTGGTGCTCACTAAAAGTATCACAGACTGAATGTAAATTAGTGCAACCATCATGGAAGACAGTGTAGCGATTCCTCAAAGATCTAGAGGCAGAAATAGCATCGACCCAGCAATCTGATTAGCAGGTATGGAGCCTCAAATGTGGGCTCAGTCTTGAAAGTGGTATAGCATATTCTGCTAAAACTTCAACAGAAACTGCCAACTAGAAATTCTGTTTGTTCAGTTTTTAAATCTACTCAGCCATCTCTACAGCTTATTTTATAGCCACAATCTAAATTTCCTTTTATTTTTTAAGCATATTAATCATAGTTATTTTATATTCTTGTCTGATGATAATTGTGGTGTTTGAGTATTAGGGCACCTGATTGTATGGTTTTGTCTGTGGTTTCTGCTGACTCAGACTATGGTGCTTCTTTGTATATTTCATAAATACTGACTGTGAACTCATTTGGCATGGAATGTTATCTATGGATATGCTTTAAGACCTTTTAAAAGATGCACTCCACAGAGTTTTATGTAAGTTTCCACTGGGTATGCAAAAGACACTACCAACCCAGCATCTCTTTAAAATAAATTCTCAGCTTGAAGAATTTTAGGCCAACCAGGTAGCATAAATTGGGGCTGCAAATCTATATGAAGGCCAGTTTGTGACTGTACATTCAAAGGGAAATTTAGATGGGAGCAGTGGCTCATGCCTGTAATCTGACCGTTTTAGGAGGCCAAGGCCAGAGGATCACTTGAGCCCAGGAGTTTGAGACAAGCCTGGGCAACATAGCAAGACCCTGTTGCTACAAAAAGTGAAAAAATTTTCCAGGCGTGATGGTGCAGGCCTGTAGTCCTAGCTACTCAGGAAGCAAAGGCAGGAGAGTCGCTTGAGCCCCGGAGTTCAAGGTTATAATGATCTATGGTCATACCACGGCACTCCAGCCTAGGTGACAGAGTGAGACCCTATCTCTAGAAAAAACAAACAAACAAAAAGCAGAAGCAGATTCATCTGTTCCTTCCACTCATAACAAAGGCAGATACAGTAAATTGCTTCTTGTTCCTTTATGTGGAGCAAGTTTATTTCTAGTTTACTCTTAAAATAACAGAGTAGTCTTTTGAGACCACAATTCTATGTTTTGGGGGAGGGGTTCCTATTAATGTCTACATTAAGCCACATGCTAAGCTATGTCATTACCTGTCACACATACATCTCCCTATAGTCCCTACAATACCTAAAAATCACAGAGGTTTCTGGTAGATGTTTCCAATGCCAAAGCCACACGCGAAGCTGTTTTATTCTCTAATTACACCTTTCCCTTTGTGTGGAGCCTCTGAGGTTTCCTTAACTGCTTGCCAGCTCAGAACTTATTTTAAACATATTTCTAATAAAATATTTCCGGCTACTTTAAACAAGAGGGTGATAAAATCTGCCATGCTCCTAGAAACAGATATATCTTTATCACTGTTGACTGCAGACCATATTTTTCTGAATGTCCTTCCTTGACTTCAAGAAAAGCCAGATCAGATGGCTAGTGTAGGTCATAGATTCTATTACCCTCATGAAACCTGTAATTTTGATTTATATTTTAGCCCTTGCCTAACCCATAACTCTAGCCAAAGACTGACTGAATCTTGGACACAGAGAGACTTCTAATCGTTCCCTGGCTTCTGAATCCTATAACTCATTTGTAGCATTCTGATGTCCCTCCTGAGCCACGTGCCTTCAACACATCGCCACTTGAAGTTCAGTATTTTTTGTGGAAGGATGCAAAACAGCTATTCCTGCTCAGTAGGGAAGATGCTGGCACTGCAGCAGACTCACAGTCCCCAAAGAAAGGCTCCAAATGTGATAGTTGATTAATATTAAAGGACATAATCACGGTGATAAGAAAGAAGGATGTCACATTCAACAGTGAAAACTTTCTAGAGAATGACGTACTGCAGACAAATCCAAACGAGAAAAATAAATAGACCCTCCCAAAACAATTCTACAAAGTTAATATTTCAAGCAATACTGTTAACTACAAATCTTGAATGCTGAGGAGCTACTGTGTACACAGGTTCTATGACACCTGCAGCTCACCTGTCCCCAGGTAGGTGAGATGAAAGATTTAGACCACAATTTCATCAGTTGCCCAGTAGGGACAAAAAGCCTCAGCCTTTGCACCTGGCAGGAGCTGTCCAGCAGGAGGGACAGACAGAGAATGGGAGGATATTTTGGGTACCTCCTGCATATTCAGGAAGAAGGAAAGAAGGTTGGTTTTCTCCTTTGGGGATAGAGCTCTTCCAGCTTTTTATTTGTTTTGATAGCAAAGTGATGCATAAAATAAATGTGCAAAATGGGTGCTACATAAACAAATCGTAGCAGCACTGAGCTCACCAAGTGTGAGGCATGCTGAGTTAGCCAAACAGCGCACACATTCCCCATAGGGCTACAGCAAGCTGAGTAAGGTACCTTGCAACTGTGACCCTGTGTGAATGCGTGAGTGTGTTTACGCCTATGCCCAGTACTCATTCCGCAGCATTTATCTTACACTTGTTCTGGAGCAAACATGGTGCAAGTGCTGAGGATGGCAAAAAAGAAAAAAAGGGACAGATTCTGCTCTTGTGAGCTCATTTTCTTCCTGGTGAGGAAAAAAATGTGTCAACTGGTCATTGAGATGCAAAGCATTATCCTGTGTGTGTCTGTGTTTTTTGGTTTATGAATGCTTCTGTGTTCATCTGAGCTGGCTCCTTCCTTATCAACATGCTTGCAAGGACCTCATGGTTGCAAAGCCACGCATGCAACCCAATCAGTAAACTTGAATGGGAGTCCCAGGGGACCATGAACAATACAAGTCAGGCTGCTGCTGCCTTTTTTTCTTTTTTCTTTTTTAAAGACAGTCTTACTCTGTTGCTCAGGTTGGAGTGCAGTGGTGTGATGTCAAGGCACTGCAAACTCCGCCTTCTGGATTCAAGTGATTCTCTGCCTCAGTCCCCTGAGTAGCTGGGACTACAGGCAGGCGCCACCTCGCCCAGCTAATTTCTGTATTTTAGTGGAGACGGGGCCAACCATATTGGCCAGGCTGGTCTTGAACTCCTGACCTCAGGTGGTCTGCCCGCCTTGGCCTCCCAAAGTGCTGGGATTACCGGTGTGAGTCACCACATCTGGCCTTTTGTTGCTTTGTGAGATGGGGTGGGGGCCTTTCTGTGGCCCAGGTGGGAGTGCAGTCTCATGATCATGGCTCACTGCAGCTTCAAACTCCTGGGCTCGAGCAATCCCACTGCCTCAGCCTCCCAGGTAGCTGGGACTACAGATATGCACCACCATGCCCAGCTAATTTTTCATTTATTTTGTGTAGACATGGGGTCTCAGTATGCTGGCGAGGCTGTTCTCAAATTCCTTGGCTCAAGTAATATCATCTCTTCTGCCTCCCAGAAGTGCTGGGATTACAGGCATGAGCCACGGTGCCCAGCCCAATAAGCCAGGGTTCTAATAGGACAGGCTCAGAAGGGGACTATTCTCCAGGTTGCCACTACCTACCTTGCCTCTTAAGGAAAGTGAGAGTGCTACATGAGATATGCAAGGGACCTGGAGAACAGGTCAGGAAACTAAAGGAATGAAGGAGTATTTCTCAGCCCCTTAAATTAGTGTAGTCACACAGAAGTATATTACAAGACCAGTGCCTGGAGTGGAGAACCTCTAAGGATCCATTTATGGCCTAGGACCTAACAGAGTTCTAGGCAAAGTGTCGGCTGGACATTGCAATGCAGCTCTCAGACAATCTTCCAGTTTCATGAAACTTACCAACTCAGAGTAGAGCCATAACTAGAAATCAAGCATCACATGGCTCTTTCTCACATTCTTCAAGGCCTTTAGCTTTCTGTAGCCATAATAGAGCATTTGGCTAAGACCATACAGGTGCCAAAACATTCCTGAGGTTCCCTTGGCAGATGAGGATTTAAATGTGGCTCAGGTTCCACAGCTGTGAATAGTTTTGCTTTCCAGGTGTCCTAGTCCATTTTCTGTTTCTTTTTTTTTTTTTTGGGGGGGGGGGAGAAATTTATTCAGGGAGGTGGGAAAGCCATTGCCCCTGGCTATGCCTGTATGCCCTCCATTGGGTGAATTACAGTGCTACACTGAGGGGGCTCCGCCCCTGGGAAGGCATCTGAGAGACTCAGCTGGTGATGCTGTGGACCGTGGTGCCCAGGACACACTGCTGGCCACACCTACAGGGGAAGCAGGGTCAGCTCTGTGGGGAGGATTTTAACAGAATATCTGAAACTGGGTAATTTATAAAGAAAAGGAATTTACTTCTTACAGTTATGGAGGCTGAGAAGTCCAAGGTCAAGGGGCTGCATCTGGGGAGGACCTTCTTGCTGTTGAGGGCTCTCTGCAAAGACCCATGGCAGGGCAGGAAATCATAGTGAAGGGGCTGAGGGTACTAGCTCACGTCTCTCTTCCTCTTTAATAAAGGAAACAGTCCTATTCCCATGATAACTCATTAATCCATGAATCTATGAATGAATTAATTTATTCATGAAGGCAGAGCCCTCATGACCTGATCACCTCTGAAAAGACCCACCTCTCAATACTGCCATATTGGGGATTAAGTTTCAACATGAGTTTTGGCGGGGTCAAATATTCAGACCACAGCAACAGGTGTATAGGTTGGAGCATTTGAAAACTTGTAAACAAAGACTAACTGAATGTTTATTGAAGGCCCTTTTTCTGTCAATAAAATTCTGAATCATATTGAGACAAGGAAATGCCTCACATATGCAACACACTTGTGCTATGTATCCCTATTCAAATGTTTTTCATTTACTCATGCATTAATAAAAGTATTTACAGCTGGGCGCTGTGGCTCACGCCTGTAATCCCATCACTTTGGGAGGCCGAGGTGGGTGGATCACAAGGTCAAGAGATTGAGACCATCCTGGCCAACATGGTGAAACACCATCTCTACTGAAAATACAAAAATTAGTGGGGTGTGGCTGTCGGTGCCTGTAGTCCCAGCTAATGGGGAGGCTGAGGCAGGAGAATCACATTAACCCAGGAGGTGGAGGTTGCAGTGAGCCAAGAATGCGCCATTGCACTCCAGCCTGGGCAATGGTGAGAGACACCGTCTCAAAAGATAAATACATAAATAAAACAAGTAAAATCAAAGTATTTATTTAACAGTTAATGATGTCTCCAGTTACTGTATTATAAAAGTAAGTATAATAAAGACTTTTGCTTACTTGTTTTCTTTTTTTTTTCTTGTTTGACCTCTAATCAATGGCTTGCAAGGTCTTTTAAATTCTAAATTTGAAGTACACACATGCTTATAGCGATAACTCTGTTAGTTTACAAGGGCTGGCACAGCCAAGAATCACAAGCTGGGTAGCTTAAGGCAACAGAAATGTGTGCTTCCACAGCACTGGTAGCTAGAAGCAAGGTGTTGGCAGGGCCACACCCTCTTGAACTGTAAGGGAGAACTAGTTCCATGCTTTTCTCTGAGTTCCTGGTGCCACTAGCATCCCTCGGTATTCCTTGGCTTGTAGAACTCCAGTTTCTGACTCTATCTTCCTTCTGCATGTGTCTCTTCTCTTTTTGTAAGAAAATGGATCATACGAAATTAGGGCTTGCCCTAATAACATCACCTTAACACGACATCTGCAAAGACTTGGTTTCCAAATAAGGTCACATGCACAGGTGTTAAGCCTTAGGAATTGAAATGTGTTCTCCCAAAGTATATATTTAAGGAGGGACATGCATAGGAAGTGAAAAAGGAAAGAAAATAATAAAGCCAGATGCAGTGGCTCATGCCTGTAATCCCAGGACTTTGGGAGGCCAAGGTGGGCAGATATCTTGAGGTCAGGAGTTTGAGACCAGCCTGGCCAACATGGCAAAACCCCATCTCTTCTAAAACTTCAGAACTCAGCTGGGCATGGTGGCATGCACCTACAATCCCGGCTACCTGGAAGGCTTCAGGAGATGGGTCCCTTCGTCTCCTTAAACATATATTTTGGGAGGACACATTTTTAATTGTAACATTAGCCCAAAGATGGAAGGGTCAGTTGATCTTAAAGAAGTGGTATACTACTTTGTCCTGAAAAATGAGGAGTTTGACAGACAAGGGAGAAAGAGAAAATCTGAAAAAGAAGGACTGAATTGTTCTGTAGTTTATACACATGAAACAGAACTGTGTTCAAGGAAGCACACTTGGTTCAGCGTGGCAGTCACAATACTTTAACACAGAGGCTGCGGTTGCCTGTCTCCTAGGTGGATGCCACTAATTACTTCTCCAATGATTTGCACTTGCCATTTTCCCATCAAGAAATGAAATCTCGTTGCTGCGGTCTGATTATGTCCCACCAAAATTCACATGTTGAAATCTAATTTCCATTGTGGTGGTATTAAGAGATGGGGGCCTCAGCCTCCTGAGTAGCTGGGATTATAGTCACCCACCACCACGCCTGGCTTACTTTCGTACTTTTAGTAGAGACAATGGGGTTTCGCCATGTTGGTCAGGCTGGTCTAGAGCTTCTGACCTCAGGTGATCCACCCGCCTTGGCCTCCCAGAGTGCTGGGACTCCAGGGGTGATTTCTTACCTTTTTATACACCTTGTAACTGTTGGAAAACAAACATGTTAAGTAGGACAACAGGTGCTGAGATAATTTTTTCTAAATCCTTGAAGATGGTGTCTTCCTGCTAAGCCTCAGTACGAGGGTTTGTGTTAATGTACTCAGCAGCTGGGCTGGGTTTTAGGTTCACTGCTGCTGTGGTTACCCTCAGGGTGCTACATGTTTCAAGTTCCTCTGGCAGTATCTTGTGTATAGGACGTGAGCTACTCTGCCACATTTTCCTCAGTTTCTGCCCCGAGCATGGCTTCAGACCTCCCAGATTGGCTTTGGGTCTCCCCTTGTATGTTGTCTACTTTTTCACCAGAATCTTGAATGTATTAATCGTGCATATTTTACATTCCCCATCTTGATACTTCCAACATCTTTGTCATAGCTGAGTCGGGTTCTGATTGCAAGTGTGAGTAATCCAGGCTTTTAAAATGTCAAACAGCCTTCTGATGCCCTGATTGCTTGGTCTCTTCAGACTCTTATTTCTTATCTTTTTGTTTTTGTTTTTGAGACAGAGTCTCGCTCTTGTGGCCCAGGCTGGAGTGCATGGTGTGATCGCAGCTCACTGCAACCTCGGCCTCCTGGGGCGGCACTCTACTCCGCAGAGGCAGTCTCTTGCAGCTCTCCCAGTTTGTACTCCACTGTTATTTTTATTCTACTATAATTTTTTACTGGATGCTTGCGAGCATGGTGGTGAGTGGTGGAGAACTGGGCATTCTCTGCTAATCTGATTGAGCCTCATTCGAGGGCAGGAACTGAGTCCCAGGAGCATGGCTTTTCATAAATATTCTTGCCCCTCTCCAGATGGAACAAGCCTAGCATTTATTCCTCTCCTGGGATTGAGCTTTTTTTGTCTTTTCTTTTCTTTTTTTTTTTTTTAAATTGAGACAGAGTCTTGCTCTGTAGCCAGGCTGGAGTACAGTGGTGTGATCTCAGCTCACTGCAACCTCTGACTCCCTGGTTCAAGCGATTCTCCTGTCTCAGTCTCCCCAACAGCTGAGATGACAGGCACACACCACCACACCCAGCTAATTTTTGTATTTTTAGTTGAGATAGGGTTTTACCATGTTGGCCAAGATGGTCTCCATCTTCTGACCTTGTCATCCGCCCGCCTCGGCCTCCCGAAGTGCTAGGATTACAGGTGTGAGTGACCATGACGGCCAGGATTGAGCTTTTTAACATTTTCCTGTTCCCTGCCCTCAACTAAAATTAGTTGCCACCCATGCCTTTGGGATACAGTTTTTCTCATTCTACTCTGCTGCAGATAAGACTTTTTTCTTTTAAAGGAGACTGGGTAGATGGGTCTGAGTGCAGTTTCAGCATTGCTACTGCCCCTTCTTCCAGCCAGCACACTTGGAAGCTTCTCAGCATCCTCCTTATCTTCCTCATGAGCAGCTAGCGGGATGTCGGAAACAAACCTGTAAGCAGGTGCATACCTCCCTATGTCTGCAGCCACGTGTATGCTAGGCTGCACTAACAAGGTTTAGCAATTTAGTTGGCTTTCAGATCCTTCCCTAGACACCAAGCTGCAATAGGTGGCTGCCCTGCACTCCATCATGGCTCACTGCAGCCTCCCCGTCTCGGGCTCAAGCAGTCCTCTTCTCTCCGCCTCCCTAATAGCTGGGATTACAAGCGTGAGCCACTGTGACCTTAATTCCGTCTCTAGCTAGCAGAATCTAGCAGAATCTTCTTACCCACTTACATGACATCAGGTGACATCTGCTCAGGTAAGCAAATGCTCAGATTCTAGTTTTTCCTGCAGATATCCATCTCTCTCTAGATTCCAGGTTCATTCTTTGCCCCGCAGTCTTTCTTTTCTGATGATCTCAAAGAAAAGCAATTAATTTTCAATTTGTCCAGATTTTATTTATTTATTTATTTATTTATTTATTTTCATAAAAGTGGGAGTGATGCTCTTCCCAGGACTTTACATCTCTGAGCTCAGTTGCTGGTATAGTTAGATCAGAACCTTCCCTCAATTGCTATCTGTCTGTGTTCAGGGATTTGGCCTGGAAACAAATGATTCTGTGTTCCCTACTTCTCTTTTGCCAAAGCTTCTATTGGAATTTCTACCTGCCTCCTTCAAATAGCTAACCTCATTGATGGCAGAATTTTGCAGAAGGCTACACGCTGTGGGTATATCATAGACACTGCCGAGGCAGAAAAGCAGTGCACTATCAGATTCCTCTGAGCATCTGAAATCAGCTTTTAAAATGTCAAACAGCCTTTTGATGCCTTGCTGCTCCCATGTGCAACATTGTAATTCTCCTCTGAGGGAGGCTGAGGGAATGGAACTGTTGCTATTCTTTATCCAGGTAGATCAATGCGGTATTTATTAAACACCTACTATGCACCTAAGGTGATTTGGGGCTCTATGGAGGTCTATGGACTATGACCCTCGTTAAAATGAGTTTAGCCTAAGGCTGCCTCCTTAAAGGTTTGAAGTTTGGCCTAAAGGTTCTCTGTCCATAGCAAACTGTCACCTGACTGGATGTGTGTAAACAGACTATAACCTAGTCTTATGCCAATCACTGAGTTTCAGCCAGTCAAGAGCAGCCAACTGTTCAAACCCTGTTCAAATAAGGCAAACGCTGAGCTGTAACCAATCCAGTGATTTCTGTACTTCACTTCAATTTTCTCTACATCACTTTCCTTTTTCTGTCCTTAAATTTTCTTCTACCACATTGCTGTACTGGAGCCGTTCTGAATCTATTTGGGTTCAGGGGTTGCCAGATTCAATAATTGCTTTTTACTTAATGAAATGCTGTTCAATTTAATTTGTCTAAGGTTTTTTTTTTTTCTCTTAACACTCTGTTCTCAAACTTTTGGGTGAGAAAAGGCAGTAATCCAGGCCCTTAGTTGTTCAAGTATTCATAAACTCCAGGTGCCAAGATAGTCTCTAAAGCTATCAAGCTCATGAGTGAGTAGAATTTTAGCCCTGTATATGTAGCCCAAGCAAGATCTCAGATACTCATAAGTGGGAGTTGAACAATGAGAACACATGGATGCAGGGAGGGGAACATCACACACTGGGGCCTGTTGGGTATGGGGTCTAGGGAAGGGATAACATTAGGAGAAATACCTAATGTAGATGACGGGGTGACAGATGCAGCAAATCACCATGACAAGTGTAATATTTACGTAACAAACCTGCACGTTCCGCACATGTACCCCAGAACTTAAAGTATAATAATTTTTTTAAGTGAAAAAAATAAAGTACAGAAAAAAAAAGATCTCAGATATTCACCAGCAGTAGGTAGACTACCGCTCATTTGTTTCTGATATATTCCCTGACTTCTCTGTTACTAATCTAATCCTATTTCAAGACAATGACAACTTAGCTTTTAGATCCTTCCCTAGACACGTGGCTGCACTGCACTCCATCACAGCTCACTGCAGCCTCAGCCTCTCAGGTTCAAGCAATCCTCCTGCCTCAGCCTCCCAAATAGCTGGGATTATAAGTGTGAGCCGCTGTGACCTTCATTCTGTCTCTTTCTTCCAAGACAGAATTGAATACCTGCACTTCTCCAATGATGACTTCTCAACTATGAGCTCCATACACTCAGATTCATGTTGGCTATAGTCTCCACTTCCCTTTTCCAATGTTTCCTCTAATTGCATTATCCTGACATAGCTGCCTGTCATCAGGCAGCCTTGCATCGCCTCTCAGGGGTCAACAGATGGCTGGCACCATGGAATCCCGAGATACCTCCCTTTCTTGTGTTTCTCTTTCTGATCTCAGCTATAGAGAGGGGCATTTAGAGGCCCAGGAAGCAAATGGCGTCATAAGTATTGGTGATATAAAAATGGGATACTGTAGTGGAGGAACAGGAAGATCATCTCTGGAGAACTGGGCTCCTGGGTCGATATTCTAATATAAGAACACAGGAGGCAGGTGGATCACCTGGGGTCAGGAGTTCGAGATCAGCCTGATCAACATGGTGAAATCCTGTCTCTATTAAAAATACAAAATTAGCTGGGCGTGGTGGTGAGCATCTGTAATCTCAGCTACATTGGAGGCTGAGGCAGAAGAATCGTTTGAACCCAGCAGGCAGAGATTGCAGTGAGGCAAGATCGCGCCACTGCACTCCAGCCTGGGCAACAAGAGCGAAATTCCGCCTCAAAAAAAAAAAAAAGAAAGAAAAACTCATTACAAGAGGAGTGCAAGGTAGTTAGAGGCATGGGATTTGGAGTCATGCCAATACGGATTCCAGCCATTACTTACTGGGTGACTTTGAGATGACTCAACCCCACTGAGTCTCAACCTCATTGGTGTAAATGAGGATCACACCGCATGTTTGAGTTAAAGCACCTGGCACACCATCTAGCCCATAAAACATACTCAATAAATTTAAACAGCTTTTATAATTATAACTGACGCTGTAAGCGGGCTTTGGCGACAGTGGAAAAGGAAAGAGTCCAGCTGCTAACACAGTGAAGCCCCAGTTGGAAAAATAAGAAAGACAAGATTAAATTTCTGCCCATGTGAATGTTTCACATAGACTTCAGGATGAACTAAGACGTAGCATAGGTAAGACATTGCAACAACCTTGTGTTCCTCTGTTTCTGGTCTATTTTCCTTTGCTGATGCAGAAGGAAGGATAGACATTAGTATTTCCTAAAACTTCCTATGCACCAGCCACCATGCTAGGTACTTTTTTTTTTTTTTTTGAGACAGAGTCTCGCTCTGTCTCACAGACTAGAGTGTAGTGGTGTGATCTTGGCTCACTGCAACCTCTGCCTCCTGGGTTCAAGTGATTCTCCTGCCTCAGCCTCCTGAGTAGCTGAGATTACAGGCATGCACCACCACACCTGGCTAATTTTTGTATTTTTAGCAGAGACAGCGTTTCACCATGTTACCCAGGCTGGTCTGGAACTCCTGACCTCATGATCTGCCCATCTTGGCCTTCCAAAGTGCTGGGATTACAGGCATGAGCCACCTTGCCCATCCTGCTAGGTACCTTTTACTTGAATTATTATTTGTTTATCACCTGCCTTCGACTCTACTGTCCCAACCTCCATAGCAGTCAATGAAGAGGTCAGGGCACAGATATCATAAACTCCTTTCCGAATACTCAGTCAAGCAAGTTGTCAACACTACTCACTGCACATGTATTAATGTGAGAATCCTGCTAGGTGGATGTAGACATTCACTCCCTCAAAAGCTTCCTGTAAGTCAGCTCCCAGGCCTTAGGGTATTGCTATTGTGGTCACACACCAGAATGATAAATAAGCTGAATGAGCTTTCTCAGGTGCAATATTTATGGTTGAGTTTGAAGCAAAGAACAGTCAGAGGCAATGGGGAAAAACTAATTTACTGTAATGTCACCCCGGATATATAGCAAATAGCTGTGAACAAGTATGTACAATATAATTAAAACCATGATAACATTATAAAATAGGATGATGGCTAGTTAGAGTGGAAGATCTATCAAGTAGGAACACGTGTATATCACTTGAAATATTGCCTCAATTACTTCAAGTTGTCAGCTCCGGCTCCTCATCTCAAAAACAATCCTTACAAATGCAAACTTAAAATGACGAGTGCTGTTCCTTTCTACTCCTGGTTTCCTTTCCTTCTGCCTGTCCACAGGAATTGCTCTTCAGCCTCTGCTGAACAAACATCAGCAAGACAAGGATAATGCTCACATTCTTTTTTTTTTTGGAGATGGAGTCATGTTCTGTCACCCAGGCTGGAGTTAAATGGCGTAATCTCAGCTCACTGCAACCTCCACCTCCCGGGTTCAAGCGATTCTCCTGTCTCAGCCTCCCAAGTAGCTGGGATTATAGGCGGCCACCACCACACTCGGCTAATTTTTGTATTTTCAGTAGAGATGGGGTTTCGCCATGTTGGCCAGGCTGGTCTTGAACTCCTGACCTCAGGTGATCCACCCATCTTGGCCTCCCAAAGTGCTGGGATTACAGGCATGAGCCATGGTGCCCGGCCAATACTCAAATTCTTGAACTCTACTTTGTCTCATCCCTGACTCCTCGATGGATCTGAGCATAAAAGCTGAGCTAGAGAAAGCACCCTTAAATCCCCTAGGGTAAAACACCCAGGAATTCACATGCACAAAAGCATGTGGGGAAAATAAAAGCCAGTGGAATGGTTCATTAATAAATGCAACTAATTTACTTCTACCATTCCAGCAGATGAAACAATTCTCTGATTGCAAAGCAGCTAGACAATCAGCGGGGAATGTGAAAAACCAAGGCTTCCTGGAGATCCCACAAGAGAGAAGCCAGATCTCTACTGGCTGCGCTGTGCATGCTCCAGCCCTGTCTTTTGCTCAGCGCCGTGTGTCAGCCCTTGCAAAACCGACCCTAGGTTATCACAGAAAACCTTTTAAAATCTTACAAAACTTAGAGAGGAGATATCATCTCTAACTTCGAACCACTCAGGTTATTCCCCGTGTCTGACTTCTCGTTCCTTCAACTATGAAACTGGCTTTTTTCTCCACTTCTTTATGACCTCAATGCAAAGACAAGCACTTAGCTCACATTTCCCAGCTACAATCACGTTCTTCTCACTCATGTACTGCTGTTTATGATCTGTAGCAGATTAAGGAACCACTCCTACCTGATTAATTCAGTATCTAGAACTTTCTATCATTCATTTATTTCAAGTGCAACTTCCTTAAAGGTTTTCTTCAGCTCTGGCTCCTCAAGTAAAGATCCATCACTCATTGCCTACCTGTTAGTAAGGTTTCTATAGAATGCCCTGGTGCTCCCAGCCAACCCAGTTTTTCACTGCTATCCTTACTATATGCGAATACTGAATTAGTACAATACATGTTTTCACTGTCCTTACCATGACTTACTGGAAATATTCTTTCTCTTTCCTTTCGTTCATTCAAATGTTGCCCAAACTCCCTGTTCCAATCCCAATTGACCTCTTTTATAAAACTACCCTCGCTTGTCTGTTCTCAGCCAAGCTTTTCGTTTGGCTTGCTTGTTTTGTTTTGAGATGGAGTTTTGTTCTTGTTGCCCAGGCTGGAGTGCAGTGCCATGGTCTCGGCTCACTGAAATCTCTGCCTCCCGGGTTCAAGCAATTCTCCTACCTCAGCCTCCCAAGTAGCTGGGATTACAGGCATGCACCACCACACCCAGCTAATTTTGGTATTTTTAGTGGAGATGGGGTTTCACTACATTGGCCAGGCTGGTCTTGAACTCCTGACCTCTGGTGATCTGCTCACCTTGGCCTCCCAGAGTACTGGGAGCTCTTGTTTTATTATAGTAACAACAAGATCTAAGTTAATAATTTATAATTATGTTATATTTCCTCACAAGATTTAAAATCTCTTGAGAACAAAGATTACATCTCACAGTGTTTCTTCTCTTTAATGCCTAATATAAATGTCAGCCCACAGTGGGCACTCAACAAACTCTTTTGACTGAACTAGGAGTAATGTTTGGCAATTATAGGATTTCATCTGGGAGCCATATAAAAATAACTTTCTAGCAATAAATGTTGGACCAAAGAGAGAATTAATCTGTGTATCACTTGGGGTTTAGTTCATGGACCACCAAGTGTGGGTAGGTATCCTGTTAATTGCCCTCTGGCTTTGGACTGAAGTTCGAATTGTTTACCATTGAAGGAGAGAAGCAATGATCAATTCAGAAGTCAGGAAGAGTAAGTAAAAAGAATAAGAGCTCACATTCAGTGCACGATACTTATCAGGGACAGTTCAGGGCACTTTACATTTATAACTTATGTAATCTGTACAGCAACCTTCGGAAGTTTATCAGTCCATTTTTTAAATGAAGAAATAAGGGACTATTTCTTCATTTAAGGAAATAAGGTTAAGCAACTTGCCCTAGTTCATGTAGCTGTGAAGTGGTGAGTTAGCCCATCTGTGCTGTTCTAACAGAACACCTGAGACTGAATAAAGAAGAGGAATTTCTTTTTCGCAGTTCTCAGGCTGTGAAGTTGAAGATCAAGAGCCCAGGCCAGGCACAGTGGCTCACACCTGTAATCCCAGCTCTTTGCGAGGCCAAGGCAGGTAGATCACCTGAGGTCGAGAGTTCGAGACCAGCCTGACAAATATGGAGAAACCTCGTCTCTCCTGGGGTTTCTGTGTTCTCACATGGAAGGAGAGTGGAAGAAAGGAACCTGCTTCCTCAAACCCTTTCATAACAGCTTTAATCCCATTCATAAGTCTTCTGCCCTCATGACTTAATCACCTCCTAAAGGCCCCACCCCTCAAATCACATTGAGTTTCAACATGTAAATTTGGGCAGGCACATTCAGACCATAGCTTTCCACCCCTGGCCCCCCCAAATTCATGTTCTTACATGCAAAATCCATTCCTTCTATCCCAATAGTCCCCAAAGTCAACTCATTACAGTAGTAATTCGAAAGTTCAAAGTCCATCTATATTAGAGTCCTCTAGAGGGACAGAACTAATAGGATAGACGTATGTATAAACGGGAGTTTATGAAACAGTACTGACTCACACCATCACAAGGCGAGGTCCCACAATAGGCTGTCCGCAAGCTGAGGAGCCAGGAAGACAGTCTAAGTCCCAAAGCTGAGGACCTTGGAGCCTGATACTTGAGGGCAGGAATCATCCAGCATGGGAGAAAGATGGAGGCCAGGAGATAAAGCCAATGCAGTCCTTCCATGTTCCTCTGCCTGCTTTTATTCTGGCTGTGCTGGCAGCTGATTAGATGGCGCCCACCCAGTGGGTCTGTCTTTCCCAGTCAACTGACCCAAATGTTAATGTCCTTTGGCAACACCCTCAGACACACCCAGGAACAACACTTTGCATCCTTCCATCCAATCAAGTTGATGCTCAATATTCACCATCACACCATCGTTTCATCAAAAACGTGTATGAGTATGACCCAAGGTAAGGTTCTAAAGCAAATACCCTGTCTCAGGTCTTTTGTTTTAACCTGAGTGTCTTTAGCACAAAGACACCCCTAAAGCAAATAACTGTCTATCTGTGAAGCTATGACATTAAAAACTTATGTACCTCCCAAATACACTGGTGGGGCAGGCATAGGATAGATGTTCCCCTCTCAAAAGGAAACAAGAGAAAAGAAGAAAGAGGTAACAGGTCCAAAGTAAATCCAAATCCCATCAAGGCAAACAACATCAAATCTTGAGGCTTCAGAATGATCTTCTTTAATTCCGTGTCCTGCCTTCTGGACACACTCTTTCCCTGGAAAAACTTGATATCAAATCAATATCGCTAAGGCAATAAAGTTGCAAGCCTTCAGAGATCAAGAAAATAAGTAAAAGCATGGCCAAGTAAGAAAAATATCTACTTTCTTCTACAAATAACAAAACCAGGCCAGGTATTAAACAATCAACACTGTTACAAACAATGACAATTTGGAAATTATATAATTAACTAAAAAGAAAAGAAAAAAGGAGAAATTCATCAGAAGGTAATATTGCTACCCTGGTTTATTCACCTTTTATATTTGGGCACCAAATTACATTTTTTAAGACTGATCAATGAAGAATATTTTTAAAACAAATAATAACAAAAAGTCAGAGAAAAAGGAATTCCGGCTGGGCACGGTGGCTCGTGCACTTTGGGAGGCCAAAACGGGAAAATCACCTGAGGTCAGTAGTTAAAGAACTGCCTGGCCAATATGGGGAAACCTGTCTCTACTAAAAGTAAAAAGTTAGCCTGGCGTGGTGGCAGGCACCTGTAGTCCCAGCTACTCAGGAGGCTGAGGCAGGAGGATTGCTTGAACCCGGGAGGTGGAGGCTGCTGTGAGCCGAGATTGTGCCACTGCACTCCAGCCTGGGCGATAGAGTGAGACTCTATCTTGGAAGACAGACAAAAGAAAAGAAAGAAAAGGAAGGAAGGAAGGAAGGGAGGAAATGAAGGAGGGAGGGAGGGAATTCCCATTACTGCTTATATTAATTAGTTAAATTGGAATTATTTTCAATGCTTTCTCATCAGGATAAAGGAAAATGTATTTAGATGAAATCTAAATGAATGGATGCTATATTTGCATATGTGATGCAGATGAGCTTGGATTACCTATTCCTGTGGAGTTTGAGGGCTATCTCTTACAGATTTTTTATTGAACCCGGGGTCCACAATTCAAAGTCTTCTCACATTTAATGCTGTGGGGCTAGGGGGAGAGTGAAAGACAAAGTGTAGACCCCAAATAAAGGATAAAAAGGAAATCAAAGATGCCAAAGATGGAAGTGAAGCAAAACAGGTGAATGGAACATACGTTTGGAAAAAAAAACCTAAATAGGATATAAGCAATTGCAATCACTTTTTGTTTTGTTTTGTTTGTTTGTTCCTTTTTTTAAACAGAGTCTTGCTCTGTCACCCTGGCTGGAGTGCAGTGACACAGTCTCAGGTCACTGCAATTGCCTCCCGGGTTCAAGCAATTCTCCTGCCTCAGACTCAGGAGTAGCTGAGATTACAGATGCAACAACCATGCCTGGCTAATTTTTGTATTTTTAGTAGAGACAGAATTTCGCCACGTTGGCCAGGCTGGTCTTAAACTCCAAACTTCAGGTGATCCGCCTGCCTTGGCCTCCCAAAGTGCTGGGATTGCAGGTGTGAGCCACTGCAACCGGCTGAGCAACTGCAATAGTTTTATACACAATTCAAGGGCCAGTTAGGGTTAACTAACCTTACACCATTGCCAAAAGCATTCCCTCCAGTGCCAAGAGCTACTCAATCTCCTCCCTGTACTTCAAGGTCCAATTTATTACCTTCTCCTCTAAGAAGCCTTGATCAGCACGAGATGCAAAGTGACAGCACCGCCTTTGCATGCTTATGACTATTCCTCTTTCCCTCTCCTGCCTGGACTCAAGGGCTCATTACTTTAAACACTCTCTTTATAATATTTCCTAATCCCTTAACTCTGTATTCATGTGCTCCAAGTGCCCTGCAAATGTTTTCAAGACAAAGGTAGAGAAATTGTGCGCCCAATGTGGAGAATAAGAAAGGTAGCTGAACGGGCACTGAGAAAGATGTAGAACGGCATTTAGGTCTCAGCAGAGGTTAAAAGTAACACATTTTCCGGGACATGAATAGCGCTGGCTGTGTCTAACGGGTCTCTGCTTGGATTTAACAGGTTTTAGGAACCTTCCTACCTGGTTTTGAATTCTGGCTTGATCACTTACCAGCTCTGTGAACATGTGAGCAAATCACTTCATGTCCCTATTCACATGTTCATCTAGAAAATGGGGATTATCGTAAGTAGGTTACAGTCTTTTTTTATCTGAAATACAAATTTTTCTGTGACAAAGAAAGAAAGAAAGAAAAAGAGAGAAAGAAAGAAGAAAGAAAGAAAGGAAAGAAAGAAGGAAAGAAAAAGAAAGAAAGAAAAGAAAAGGAAAGAAAGAGAAAGAAAGAGACAGACAAAGGAAGGGAGGGAGCGAGGGAAGAAAGAAGGAAGGAAGGGAAGGAGGGAGGGAAGAAGGAAAGAAGGTTCAATGCTTTCCCATCAGGATAAAGGATAATGTATCTAGATGAAGTCTAAATGAATGGATCCTATATTTGCATATGCGACGCAGTAAGAAAACATGAGATGAGCTGTCTCCAGCCAGCCCGGTATCTCTGCTCCTTTCTCTACCACCTGGGTTTTTGAAATAGCCTTTCATACTTTCTCCTTTTGTTTCTGTCTCTCATTTGCTCTGTAAACAGTTAGAACCTAAGGTCACTAACAGTCTGCTCAAATGCCACCTTCTCAGTGAGACCTTCCTTAATCCCTCAGTTTAGAATGCCACCTGGCTCCAATTTACAATAGCAACCTGCTTCAGTCCCGGGCAAGCTGCTTCCTTCTTTTCTGAATTATTTGTCTCCATGGCAGATACCACTTTCTAAAATACCATGCAATTCATTTATCTATTTTGTGTATTATCTGCAATCCCCATGAGAATATAAGTTCTATGAAGGCTGGAAGTTTTTCTGTTCTGGTCAGTGCCAAGAGCATCACTGATGTTAATAAGTATTTGCCAAATGAACTAATGAACCTGTGCCCATCAGTCCTTAAGTTGCTGACCCTCTGAGACATTCAATGCTATGTGCGCCTCTGTTAACATCTCACTACTGCCTTCTCTTTAGGCTTTTGTGATATCCTCTCCCAGGATGTCACTGTCACTTGGATAGTCACTTGCTCCCAATCTAGGCTGCCCCTTTCTCCACTCACAACTTAAAAATCAAGATACTCCCAGGGTTGCATACTCGCTCCCTTCCTCTTTATTTTTTTCCTTAAGTCTGATTCCTTCCATCCCAACAGTCCCCAAAGTCAACTCATTACAGTAGCAATTCAAAAGTTCAAAGTCCATATGTATTAGCCCTGCTATTTTCAGGACTGTTCTAGAAGCTTTCTTTTATTTCTCTTTTTTTTTTGAAATGGAGTTTCGCTCCATCACCTGGGCTGGAGTGCAGTGGCATGGTCTCAGCTCACTGCAACCTCCGCCTCCCGGGTTCATGTGATTCTTCTACCTCAGTCTCCTGAATAGCAGGATTACAGGCACCTGCCACCACACCCAGCTAATTTTTTGTATTTTTAGTAGAGATGGGGTTTCACTATGTTGGCCAGACTGGTCTAGAACTCCTGACCTCGTGATCCACCCACCTCAGCCTCCCAAAGTGCTGGGATTACAGGTGTGAGCCACTGCGCCTGGCCGGTTCTAGGAACTTTCTGTGGATGAATTCATAATCCTCACAGTAACCTGAGAAGTAGGTACTTATCTTCCATATCTCATTTTAGGGCCAGACATGGTGTAATTCCAACACTTGGGGAGATAGAGGTGGGAGGATTTCTTGAACCCAGGAGTTTGAGACCAGCCTAGGCAATACAGTAAAACCACATCTCTACACAAAATAATAATAAAAATAAATTAGTCAAGTGTGGTGATGCATACCTATTGTCCCAGCTACTCAGGAAGCTAAGGTGGGAGGATCACTTGAGCCCAGGAGGTCAAGTCTGCATTGAGCTGCGATCGTGTCACTGCACTCCAGCCTGGGTGACAGAGCAAGACTCCTTCAAAAAAAAAGAAAAAAAGAACTCCTTGTATGGATGAGAAAATTGAGGCACAGAGAGTTTAATATCTTACCTAAGGTCACGAAGCTAGGAAGTGATAGAGCAACGATCATTCTTGGGCAGCCTGGGCTCGGAGATCTCGCATCCCTTAACCATTCAATAATGATGTCCCCCTAGATAGACTCTAAACGTATCCACCTTTCTATTTCCCAGCCTAGACACTCCCTGGAGCTCCCAACTGAGGTGGGCCCTTTCTCCACTCACATGTTAAAAGTCAAGATGAATGACCTCACCACATCTCAGACATGCCTGAAATTCTATATAATAAAGGCTAAACTCACCATCCTTCCCCCAAAACAGGACTCCTTCTATTTTCCCAATTTTCATCAACCGAAACTCCAGCCACTTAAGCATCCACACCATAAGTTAGCAAATCAACCCAAAGACTCTCCAGTCCCTTATCCCTAGAGGTACCCAATCAAGCAAGAATTGATGTTCAATCTACCTCTTACCTACTGTAGAATTGTTGACAAGCACTTCCATTGATCAGGTCTGCTAATTCTCAATAATCACATCAGCATTCTCACCACCTTTGGTCTGGTCCTCCACACAGTCACTCTACACACTGGTGCTACTGTGAGCTTCCTAAATTGCACATCTGATCACAGTCTTCCAGCAGCTTTCCTCTATCCATATCCTGCCCACAAGGCAGAAATGTGGCTCTTGTCATCTGACTTGGAATTCTGTAATCTGGCTCTTGGCCACCATAATCTCTCTCATCTCTTTTCCTCCCTGCTCCCCGAAAAGTCTTGCTCCAAGTATCTGAGCAGAACAAGTTCTCACCTTGCATTTGAATATATTTAGAATTAAACTCATCTCCTTCACCTCTAGCTAGAAATTAACATGGGCCCAACACATGTTAGCTGTTTGTTCAATAAACAGTCACTTTTGCAGCAACTGCTGTTTTTCTTCTACCTTCTACTCCTCTAAGTCGTCTATCATTTTTTTTCTTATCCACAGAACCTGCACATCTATAGTCATCTATCTTGGTAACTCCCATTTATCCTTCACAACTTAGTCACCCTCCCCAGGTAGCCATCTCTTAACACTCTCTCACTCTCCCAGCCTTGAGTGGTTAGGTTTTTTTGTGCTTCCAAAGCCCTTAGCATAATTTAATATGAAGCTTATGGTTTGGATGGCGATCGCTAGTTTGTTTTTCTGCCCTTCACTCACATCCCTACTCCCCAGATTAATCTATAGTGAATTTTGCTCTACAAAAAATTGGTTGGTCTAAGGGAGACTTGCAGATGACACAAGTTTCCTAAGGATATTATAAAATACCATTGCAGGAAGTTAATTTTTTTTAGCAGCGCTGTCTTCATGAGGACATTTTGGAGAAATGTCTTTTGTATTTTAGTGTCAAGAATAGTTTTGCAGCGCAACTTGCTAATGAACCCTGTGAAGGCTGCAGTTAAGTTCTGCGGGCCCTCTAGAAAACCTAGAGTTCATTGTAGTACATGTGTACAATTCCAGGGTTTGCCTTTATCATTATTATAATAGCTATCATTTATTCATGTTCATTGAACATTTTGTTTCTTATTAACAATAAAGACTAATGTGTTCAGTGTTGACAATGGTTGAGTGTTTGCTAGGCTCTGTATTGAACACTAAGGTTTGTTCTATATTTACAGCAACCTACAAGTTGGAAAGTTGTCTCTTGTGCACCCTTGGGAGTTGCAAGCTGCACACCCCAAACTCAAGGGTGCACAGACACAACATTTCTTCTTCTTATGTGTTCCTTGCTTTGCCAGGACTATGTGTCTGTTGTGAGGGGCTTACTTGGTACCAAAGTACCAACAGATAGTCTGAGCTGGGGCTGGAGCCTCTGCTCCTGGGTGATTTCATCTGTTATGGCTGGTATCCCATTAAGAAGTCTTCTTGGCCAGGCACAGTGGCTCACGCCTATAATCCCTGCACTTTGGGAGGCAGAGACAGGTGGATCACCTGAGGTCAGGAGTTTGAGACCAGCCTGACCAACATGGAGAAACCCTGTCTCTACTAAAAATACAAAATTAGGTGGGTGTGGTGGTGCACGCCTGTAATCCCAGCTATCCTGGAGGCTGAGGCAGGAGAATCGCTTGAACCTGGGAGGTGGAGGTTGTGGTGAGCTGACATGGCACCATTGCACTCCAGGCTGGGCAACAAGAGCAAAACTCAATCTCAAAAAAAAAAAAAAAAAGAAGAAGTCTTCCTTTCTATGTAAATTTCAATCACGTGTACACAGGTGAAGCTGTGTCAGGCCAATCTCCAGAAGTCCCCATTCTGCTATATCAACCCTGGGTTCTGACACCTCACTGAGTTCCACCAAGGGTGGTACCAGGTCTTCTTGCTTCCAGATCCCCCTTCTTTTTCCTTGTTTTTTTCCATTTTTTTTTTTTCAGAGATAAGGTCTTTCTTTGTTGTCCAGGCTGGAGTGCAGTGGCAGGATCATGACTCGCTGCAGCCTCAGACTCCTGGGCTCAAGCAGTCCTCCCACCCCAGCACAGTCAAGAGCTGGGACAGCAATTGTGCACCACCATGCTCGGCATTTTATTTTTTTAATTTTTAATTTTGTAGAGATGGAGTATTGCTATATTGTTCAAGCTAGTCTTGAACTCCCGGCCTAAAGTGATCCTCTCACCTCAGCTTTCCAAAGTGCTGGGATTACAGATGTGAGCCATTGCACCTGGCTCCACACCCCCTTAATCTATGTGTGTTTTTTCGTTGCCTGCCACTGACAGCTCAGCCCAAGGGAGGGTAGGATGTGGGGTACCAGCTTCAGAGGTCCAATGAGTACTGACTGTTCCTTTCCATGACTACTTTTTCTCTTCTTGGGAATACATTTGAGTCTTACTTGTGGGGTCTGGTGGGGAGGAGGAGCTGAACATACATGTTCATCACTCTACGCATCTGGTGCTTTCGGCCTTGGCTTTGGAGACAATTGCCAACAACTGATTTTCAGGGTTTGCTGTGCCATCCCTCTGAGCACACATATGTGAAGAATATCCTAGCTGACTATGCACTGGAAGACAGGGAGGACAGTCCCCAAGACCATCCCCAGGCTTGATGATTTGCTAGGAGGATTCATATGACTCCCACTCATGGCCATGATTTATTATAAGGAAAGGATTCATAGCAAATGGTGCGAGTGAAGTCTGAGGAAACCAGCTGCAAGCCTCCAGAGTTTCTACTGGGAAAGTCACAAAGGAGGCACTTAATTCTCCCAACGAGTTGTGACAATGCGTGTGCAATGCTAACAGGGAAGCTCATTAGAGACTCAATGTCCAAGGTATTTGCTGGGGGCTGGTCACATAAGCACCCTCAGCTTAACGTGTACCGAAATTCCAGATTCCCAGCAGGAAAGCTGGTATTCCTCATCAACCACACTGTTTGTGCAAACAACTTAGAGGTAGTGAGCCACTCTTATCTGTTAGGGACTAGGGGAAGCCTTGCAAGTTCCAAGTTCCCAGATGCCACCAAGGGCCAACTTTATAAGCATGTCTTTCAAAGAACAGCAGTTAGCCTGCTTCGGGAACTCTGTTCTGCAGACAGACTAAATGGGGAACGTGAAGAGTCCAGGAAAATGTTATGTCTGTACTGGGGTGTGGAGTGGAGAGGGAAGAAGGAAAGCCAGAGGACAGGCCTCAATCACTATTTCAAAATATTTTCATGCCATAGATTTGTTTCTTCTATTTTATAGATAAGCCAGTGAAAGCTCAAAGAACTTAAGGGAATGCATACAAAGCTGTGAAGCTTAGGCTTAAATCTAGGCCTGTCTGAATTGGAGTCCACAGTCCCAATTGCTCACCATTCCTGTCTATTCTGTGTCCTTGCCTTCCATACCCTATGATCCATCTTGGATATACTATACTATCTTCCTGCAACTTAATCATTCTTTTTGGCCAGGCACAGTGGCTCACACCTCTAATCCCAACACTTTAGGAGGCTGAGGCAGGAGGATTGCTTGAGCCCAGGAGTTTGAGACTTGCCTGGACAACACAGCAAGACCCCATCTCTAAAATATAAAATAAAACAAAAAATAATTATCCTGTTAAATCGCCTTGTTTGGTAAAGATGGTGGAAAATCCACTAAATTCCTTGACTTTTCTCACTAGACTCTGTCCCCAGATTATGAGCTCCTTGAATGTAGACATCCCATCCTCATTCTCATCCTCATGATTTAAATAAAAGAATGATAGGCTGGGTGCAGTGTCTCACACCTGTAATCTCAGCACTTCGGGAGGCTGAGGCAGGAGGATCACGAGGTCAGGAGCTCAAGGGCAGCCTGGCCAATATGGTGAAACCCTGTGTCTGCTAAAAATAAAAAAATAAAAATAGCCGGGTGTGTTGGCACATGCCTGAAGCCCCAGCTACTCAGGAGGCTGAGGCAGGAGAATGACTTGAACCCGGGAGGCGGAGGTTGCAGTGAGCCGAGATCATGCCACTGCACTCCAGCCTGGGTGACAGAACAAGACTCCATCTTAAATAAATAAATAAATAAAACAAAGAATAGCATTTGAGAAATGGAAGAACTCAAGACAGAAATATGGTGCATCTGAAAGCATCAGCAACAGAGCATGCTGGGATGTCCTTGACATCTGCTGATGCCACCTCCGCCAGCTGACCTTGCTTCCAGTCTAGTCATCTTGATCAGGCTCCATCTACTCACGTAGGTGAGGTTCAGTGAGACCGTCAGTCAGCCATCTATTTATATCGGAGACCTATCTGCAAACGAGAAAACCATTTCACACTTACCTACATTTGTGTTGGCCACATCCAGGACAAAGGCTCAAGGGAATTAAATAAAGAATGAAGGAATTATTAGGCTGGTCCTGGTGGCTCATGCCTGTAATTGCGGCACTTTTGGAGGCAGAGGCGGGAGGATCGCTTGAGGCTATGTGTTCGAGACCAGCCTGGGAAACATAGTGAGACCCTGTCTCTACAAAAAATAATACAAAGACAGATTAGCTGGGTGTGGTGGCATGTATGTACCTATAGTCTCAGCTGCTCAGGAGGCTGAGGTGGGAGGATCACTTGAGCCCAGGAGGTCAAGGCTGCAGTGAGCTATGATCGCACCACTGCACTCCAGCCTGGGTGAAAGACAGACGTGTCTCTAAGAAAAAACAAAAACAAAAGCAAGACATTTAAAGGCTCCTACAAATAGCAAGAGCTGCTGACTGTGGTCTCTGGTGGCTCTGGCGGTGGCTACCTCTGGCATCCTGTATTTGTACACTGCAGGTATCGGGGAATATCACCTGTCCATGTATTCGAACTTGCTATGACATTTTTGCATACAAATAACACAGAAAGGCTCTGATTTCTCAGAAAAAAACAAAACAAAACAAAACAGGAAACCGGGAGCAAAGGTTTACCTTCCCAAACTATAAGCAGTCATTCACAATGATAAATTATTTGAGAAATCTGTAATCAGTAAATTCAAAGGAACCATCAGTAAGGTATATAGCACATACCCAAGAGAGGGAGCAAATTGTTAACCGGAGAATTTTTTTTAATTAAACAGGTAATGTATGCTTGCATTTAGTCCTACAAATGAAAACGTATTCACTACAGAGGCATGAATCCTATTAGGCCTTTCTGTACATAAACTGTATGGGTGATTACCACTGATTACTGTACTATTAGAGACCTGTGCATGGAGTGCCCTGATTGTAGCCTGCCTGGCTCCTGAAAGGGTTCCCATGTGTTTTGTCTGAATTGTAGAAAATCAGTAGGGTTGCAGATTGCCTGGCAATTCAATTACAGGTTTGCATAGCTGTGGGTAGAGGTTACAAATGCACACTGTCAAATGATATCAACCCTTTCTTCCTTCCTTCCCTCTCTTTCTTTTCTCTTTCTTTCTCCTTTTCTTTCTCTCTTTCTTCTTGTTTTCAGACAGAGTCTTGAGTCTTGCTGTGTCACCCAGGCTTGAGTGCAGTGGCCCGATGATGACTCACTGCAACCTCCACCTCCTGTCCTCAAGTGATCCCTCCTGCCCCAGCCTCCCAAGTAGCTGGGACTACAGGTGCGCCACCACACCCAGCGAATTTTTGTGTTTTTTTGGAAAGACAGGGTCCCGACATGCTGCCCAAGCTGGTTGCAAACTCCTGAGCTCAAGCAATCCTCCCATCTTGGCCTCCCAAAGTGCTGGGATTATAGGCATGAGTCAGCCACCACGCCCAGTCAAGAATGCTTTCTTTGTACAGACCACAGAAAGAGAAAAGAGGTCTATCAGGCAGAATGCGGCATCCAGGTTTCAGCAGCCTCTCACCTTGAGCATGCATTACATACGCAGACTTACCCTGGCAGGTACCTACCCATATCATCTGACATAGTCATCCCAGTGGTCTCAGTGGCTACGATCACTTTTATTTTGTAGAATTCCTAAAAATCACACCTTCGATACAGGATGTTCAGTCTAGACATTTGCGTCTTATCTTGGAACTCATGAAAGGCGAGGGACCTGTGAAGTAAGCTAAATGTATCTGTTTATTTCTCTCCGCATATCTCCTTTACCTGACCCTTCAACAGGCTCTACAAGGTGCCTCTGACCACATCACATCCCCTGAAAACCCACCCATCCCATCTATGCTTCTCCCCACAAACATGTGCATCCATCAAAAAACATTTGCACTACACAAAAAGCCACATTTTGCATGATTCCCTTTATAGGACATAGCCAGAATAGGCCAATCCATTGAGACAGAAAGCAAATTAGTTGTTGCCAAAAGCTGGGGGAGGGAGGAATATGGAGAGATTGAATATGGAGGAAAAGGAGAGAACATAGTGTCTCTTTTAGGGGTGATAAAAATGTTCCATAATTAGATCGTGGTGATGGTTGCACGTTATGAATGTACCTAATGGCACAGAACGACAGGCTTCCAAATGGTTACAATAGCACATCTTATGTCATGTATATTTTACCACCACCACCACCACCAGCACCAAAACGCTTGTTCCAATGTGAGGCTAGCTTATATGATAAAAACAATGAGAATTAGGCTGCGGTGTTACACCAGAATCCCATGCTTTTAATCAAGTTCTTCAAAGCCTGAAGTCAAAGGAGTGATTGGTAGTGGAAACTTCAGACTATAACAGAAACTGGAATAGAGTTCAGAGTATCTGCTGTCCTTGACCTTTGATTGCACAACTGTGGAGGGTTCATTATTTGGCTTGCATATAAATTGCTTGAGAATGTTCTCTCTCTCTCTCTCTCTCTCTCTCTCTCTCTCTCTCTCTCTCTCTCTCTCTCTGTCTCTTTCTGTCTCTCTCTCTTATTTCCAAGGTGGGGAAGAGCATTTGCATGGAAAATTGTTGCTGGCTAATCCAACAAACTCAAACGCTTGGCAGGCCAGTCCTGTTGCACTGAATAACTAAATCCAGGTTCTGTCTCCAGCCAGCCAGCAACACCTGCTCCACTTCTCCCTGGCTGAAACCTACCCCTTTGCACACAGACGTCTACTCCCCTCTTTTTCCCCCACTAGCCTCCCGCCTTTCCAGCAAGCCCCCCTTCCCTGCTCCCCACTTCTGAATCTGTCAGAGAATTCTCAAATCATTAAAAACAATTCTCAAATCATTAAAAATGTAACTTTCTTACAAATGATAATGAATACATGTCACCGTTTTAACTCTTTATTGAGAAAAACAGCAGAATGACAGAACTGATTTGATGGAGTAGAAGAAACTGGCATTGTTTTTTTTTTCAAGAGACAGGATTTCCCTCTGTTGCCCAGGCTGGAGTGCAGTGGTGCAATCATAGCTCAGTGCAGCCTCGAATTCCCGGGCTCAAGCCATCCTGCTGCTTCAGCCTCCCAAGCAGCTGGGAGTATAGGCATGTGCCACCATGCCTGGCTAAGCATTACTTTTTGTAAAGACTTGCTATGTTGCCCAGGCTGGTCTCAAACTCCTGGCCTCAAGCAATCTTCCCACCTCAGCCTCTCAAGCTGCTGGGATTACAGGCATGAGCCCCTGTGCCCAGCCAGAAACTGGGAATTTTACAGTCTGAAGGGAAACTAAAGCTAATGAAGATGCCAAGTTAGATACAAAACTAGTTAATGTTCTACAGGGCAATAAAACTCTTCGGGGTTATCTTTTTTTTCCAAGCAGAAAAAAAAAAATCTTACACTTTACTGGTTTTCTACAAATTGCCTCTAACTTTACAAGACTGTAAAATGCCTAGGCTTCGGTTGTTGGTCAAGCCCAGTTACAATCCCAAGAAAGTAAAATGATCTTCTTACAGACATATTACAAAATGTATTGACATGGCATTAAAAGGTTATGCCATCATCTTTTGTCTTATTTACAAGTTTTGCATAATTTCCCTGAGCAAAGCTTTACTGACATGATTTATTTTTTGTTTTTGAAGTGGCCACTTGGCTTGGCTATAGTCCCCAGTTATACCATCAACAGCTAATGTAGGTTTTGCTAGAAAGGTATTTTGCAGATGTAATGGAAGGTCCTAATCAGTTGATATTAAATCAGGAAGATTATTTGGGATAATCTAGGTAAGCCTGATCCCATCAATTGAAAGGCCTTAAAAGCAAGGCTGGGATGTCCCCAGGAAAGGAAGAAATTCCATGTGAACAGAATCACATAAGCCAATTCCTTGTAATAAATAAATCAGTATCTATTTCTCCTACTGGTAACGTTTCTCTGGTTGAATCCTGATGGCTAGACTCTTTCTTTCTGTGATTGAAAATCCATTGTTCTGTGAGCAAACTCCTATCTTTACAAAGCAGAACCAAGTATCTCCCAAGGACTAGAAATTTATTCAATGTCTGACTGTCTGCACCATCCGGCAAATAGCATCTACTATCAAATGTAAAGAGATAGTTCAGCAGGTCCTCCATAAACAAAAGGTGAATAACAAAGAAATGGACTTATCTTGTTCAGAGGAAAGACAAATGACTTCTTTTCCTGAATAAGGAGAGGAACTGGTAAAGACTTCCTTCTTCATCAAACTTTAGTCAGACCCTTGAGTGTTCTTCTCTGGGCCTAGTCCTTGGCCTACTGATCATAGCTTTAGCAAAGGATCCTACTAAGTCAATTGAGAATTCCCCACTCCTAATAACCAGCCAAGCTTCTCTTCTTCCATCCTTAATATCAAGTACCTTTCCCTTCCCTACTCTTTATACCTTACTAGGTTTCAATTTTTTTTTTTTTCGAAACAGTCTTGATCTGTCGCCAGGTGCCAGGCTGGAGTGCAGTGGTGCAATCTTGGCTCACTGCAACCTCCGCCTCCTGGGTTCAAGCAATTCTCCTGTCTCAACCTCCCAAGTAGCTGGGACTATAGACGTGCGCCACCATGCCCAGCCAATTTTTATATTTTAGTAGAGACGGGGTTTCACTATGTTGGCCAGGATGGTCTCGATCTCTTGACCTCATGATCCACCACCTCGGCCTCCCAAAGTGCTGGGATTACAGACGTGAGCCACCGCGCCCAGCCTATACCTTACTAAGTTTCTTTAACTAATTTTCTACTTTTTTCTTTTGTCCCTGTTGTATTGCAAGTTGAATTCAATATCTCTCCGTTATTGCAACAGTCTTGAATCAAGTTTGCCCTGCCATTTTTAACAAGCATCAGAATAATTTTCCTTCAACGATACTCAATGCCTATAATCCCAGCACTTTAGGAGGCTGCGGCAGGAGGATCACTTGAGATCAGTTCAAGATCAGCCTGGTGAACAGAGTGGCCATATCTACTAAAGATACTAAAAAATTAGCTGGGCTTGGTAGCACAAAGCTGTAATCCCAGCTATTCAGGAGGCTGAGGCAGGAGAATCGCTTGAACCAGAGAGGCAGAGACTGCAGTGAGCTGAGATTGCACCACTTAACTCCAGCCTGGGCGACAGAGTGAGACTCTGGCTCAAAAATAAAATAAAATAATGATTCTCAAGAATATGCTCTCTTAGCTGTCTCCATGAGGCTCCTTTATGTCTCCATCAGAATGAGAGTGTGGCATTCTCTCTTTACCATGCTAAGAGCAGAGGCTATGTTCCCTAATAATGATGACAGCAAGCTTCTATTGACTGTTCATTCTTGCCAAGTTCTGCCTTAACTACTTTGCAAGGATTGTCTCCTTGTCTCTCATTCTGCACATCTTTTAGGAATTCCTGTTTGCACCTTACATTGTGAGCTAAACAGCTTCGTGTTACTTGTCTGTTAATATTCACACTCTGGGAATTCACTCACCTTTTGTTGCTGTCAACATCAGTAAAGTGAACACCCATGTTCGTGGTGTGACAGTTTTAGACTTTCTCAACTGGAAGTAGGTCAAGTTTGCCTTTGGTTCCTTCAGCTACACCTTCTGGGCCCCTGTTTCCTATTCTAAGGATGATTCTTTTCAGGAATCATTCGCCTTCAGGATCTCTCTCCTGTTAAACTCCAACTAAAGGAACCTGCTGCAAATTTGCATTTCCCTGAGTGTGAATCTCAGCTCCAGGACTTTGTATTGGAATCCACATCTCTCACTGAGGGTGTTAAGGATTGGCTTTCTTCTTTATGAATGCCAGGTACCTAACAACAGGCTTGAGGAAGGTATGGTCTTAAAGGTGGGATAGGAAGACTTTGCCAGGACATCCGAAGTCCCACTCTATACCTTTATCTCCAAAGGCTGACCTCCCTGTAGAGCGCAAACATCACAGATGGACAATCTGAGATGTGAATACATCTAGAAAAAAAGGGGCCAGGCATGATGGCTCACACTCGTAATCTCAGCACTTTGGGAGGCCAAGCCAGGCAGATCATGAAGCCAGGAGATCAAGACCATCCTGGCCAACATGGTGGAACCCCGTCTCTATGAAAAATATGAAAATTAGCCAGGCATGGTGGCACACACCTGTAATCCCAGCTACTCAGGAGGCTGAGGCAGGAGAATCGCTTGAAACCGAGAGGCGGAGGTTGCAGTGAGCCAAGATTGTGCCACTGCACTCCATCCTGGCAACAGAGTGAGAGTCTGTCAAGGAAGGAAGGAGGGAAGGAGGGAAGGAGGGAAGGAGGGAAGGAGGGAAGGAAGGAAGGGAGGGAGGGAGGGAGGGAGGGAAGGAGGGAAGGAGGGAGGGAGGGAGGGAAGGAGGGAGGGAGGGAGGGAAAGAAAAAGGAAAAAAAGGAGAATTGCTGTGCCCTGTGCAGAAATTGCTGTGTCTCTCTCTTATTGCAATAGTCTTGAATAAAGTTTTCCTTGCCATTTTTAACAAGTATCAGAATAATTTTCTTTCAGTGATACTCAAGGTCTGTAACCCCAGCACTTTGGAAAGCTGAGGTGTGCAGATTATATTTATGCTAAAGCTTCTACCCCAAGAACTATCTTGATGGCATGGCCTGGGTACAGCCAACTTAAAGAGAGAGAGAGAGAAATCTGGAGGAGCAAGAGCTATTCTGTCACTTTCTACGGTCTCTGGGACAATGGCCTTGGAGACATTCAAGGCCCTGGTAATGTTATCTGCAGCCAAGGGCTAAGAAGAGACCCTCCAAGCTCCACATACCTGATGGACCATCTGTAAGGCAAGCGGAAGGTCACATAGGAAATATCATTTAAGCTCATCATGACGAATCCCATCAACAACAGCCGTTCCTCCTGCTTGCCAGACAGAGCCCCATGTCCTGCATTGAAGAGATCAGTAAACAGTCCAAGATGATCAGCCACTTGCCAGCAAGTGTTCTTGAAAGTGTTTCTTCCTGGGGATGGAATGGCTCCCAGAAGCACAACTAGAGCTGTGCAGCCCATTCTCTAACAAAGGCTGCTAAGGAAGATAGCGAGCCAGGTGGCCTGGCCAAGCCACTTAGCCCAGGTGGGACAGGCACCAAGCATGTCAAGCTTTCTTAATTAACCATTCACTGCTGCCTTGCACAGACTAAAGCTGTAATTTCCCAAGACTATCCAAGGTGACATAGGCTCCTCTTCTAAAGGCATTAATTAGGAACATCTCATTCCCCGTGGCAGGGGTGGAGATCTTTCCAACTGGAGTGTGTATTTATTTAGAGCTATTACCACATAATATTTATAAGATACTTAACATGCATTAATTACCCTGTAATGAACTCTATGGCTATAATATCAATGTTCTGTCAGGACTGTAAAATGTCCCTACACACATACACACACACACACACTTTTTTATCACCTTGGGGAATAAACGAAAAATTAAAATTAATTGCGTGCCTATTAAATGCTTATTTTTAATAGAAAATGTGCACATGATGTGAAAATGCAAAATAAAGTACACAGTAAATCAGAAGCAGATAACACACACTTCTAGACACACTCGACTGTTTTTATGAGCATGTTTTACAATCCATTCATTATGCCGTCTGTCCTTCTGAAAGCTGGTTATTATATCGCTCATACAAAGAAACACGTGAATGGCTGTGCAACAAGCCATGAAAATCAGAACAAAACTGAACATTGCTGCTGCTATTTGAATCCGCCTCCCTCAAATCTCTGCCTGGAGAATTCTTGCAGGAGGCTCATCCCAGTACACCCCACACACAACCTGCAGAAGGGCGAGACAGGAAAGACGCTACGGTAGTTCAAGATTCGAGTTACTCTGGTCTGAGGATTTTTATCTCCCCTAAATGCACATATTGAAACCTCATCTTCAGTGCAATAGCATGAAAAGGTTGGACCTCTGGGAGGTGATTAGGTTATGCATAGGGCTTTGCCTCCATGCATAGAATTAGTATACTTACTGTTATTACTATTTTAGAGATGGAGTCTTGCTCTGTTGCCCAGGCTGGAGTGCAGCAGTGTGATCAAAGCTCACTGTAGCCTCATACTCCTGGGTTCAAGCCATCCTCTTGCCTGAGTAGCTGGGATAACAGGCACACACCACCATGCCCCAATGCCCTGCTAATTATTTTGTTTTTTGTAGTGATGAGACCTCGCTATGTTGCCCAGGCTGGTCTTGAACTCCTGGTTTCAAACAATCCTCCCTCCTCAGCCTCCCAAAGCTCTAGGATTGCAGATATGAGACCTCATCCCCAGCCCCAGGATTAGTACCCTTAGAAAAGAGGCCTGAGGGATCCCATTTTCCTCTTCTACCATGTGAAGGTATGAAGCAAGAAGGCACTTTCTGTAAGGAAGAGACCCTCACCAGACACCGAATCTGCTGGAGCCTTGATCTTAGACCTCCCAGCCTCCAGAACAGTGAGCAATAAACTCTATTGTTTATAAATTACCCAGTCTAAGACATTTTGTTACAGCAACCTAAACAGACTGAGACAGTGGTTATTCAAGGAATGGTCAGCAATCATCTTATTCCCTTAGATGACAGCATTTTCTCTGGAGGCAAGGAGATGAGGTAAGAGAGTAAGAGTTGTACAAAATAATCTGCATCATAGAATCACAGGTAATCACTGCTATATATCAACCCCCAAAATATAAGTAATTTTTTTTTTGAGACAGAGTCTCACTCTGTTGCTGAGGCTGGAGTGCAGTGGCATAATCTTGGCTCACTGCAGCCTCAGCTTCCTGGGATCAAGCAATCCACCCATCTCATCCTCCCAAGTAGCTGTGACTACAGGAATGCACCACCATGCCTGGTTAATTTTTGTATTTTTATAGAGATGGGGTTTAGCCATGTTACCCAGGCCGGTTTCAAACTCCTAAGCTCAAGCAATCCTCCTGCCTTGGCCTCCCAAAGGGCTGGGATTACAGCAACCATGCCCAGCTTCTAAGTCATTTTTATATTACCCAGGGCATGTCACCTTCCAGGCTATATTTCAATGATAAGGGCACCTTAACTCCACAAACAGAGTTTAACTGATTTAGTTTTCAGGAAAATCTTAAGCCAAAATCTTATGTCTATAAATTGTACCCATTTGTTCTAATGTTGACCTCTGGGACCACAGATAGTTATAAAACATTTTACTCCTTCAATTATTTGACCACCTTTCTAGTACTTGCTAACAGGCATCTAAGTCCTGAAAGGGTTAAGCTTTTTGGTGATGTGAAGAATTTCCTTACCTTGTACTAAGCCCATGTACCAAGCAAGCAGGTTTATTTGGAAGTTTATCTATGGACAACTAGAGAAGCCCTGGGTTCCAGATTATGGTCTTCCCGTAGTTTTTTTATAGCACCCCTACTTTAATCATAGCACCCCTGCTTCAGTCTACCCACCTACAAGATTGAAGAGTCCGTCTCTCTTTCAGGCCAAAGGGTCCTTCAGGTTCTCAGCTTCTCATTGGTAGGCATCAGCTTGGACTCTATCCCAGCACATTTGTGCATTTCCTAATTACAGTTTCCAGTTTGATGAGAAATGCAGAGAGCTTCTTTTATAGAGCTTACAGCTCGTGACAAGCATGCAATGAAAGCATGAAATGAACATCTTACTCCAAGGAGGGGCTGACAGACAAGAGGACTAGCTGACAGGAATACATGCTGGAAATGATCCAGACGAGGAAACTGAATACATTTCCTAGGTAATGGCCAAACATGGCTTACTTTATGCTACTGAAAATCGTGAAAATTATATATTGAATTGTCTCTTACTTGCACAAAGAAATACCACTGACATCTCTTTGGGTTGCATTTCTTGAAGCACAGAATTGAGAGGATTCATTCAACAAACATGTATTGACATTCACCTTTTGCCAGATACTATGCTAGACACTGGGGAAAGTTAGAGACACTTCTCTGGAGGTCTCCATGAAGGACACAGATATAAAACGATGATCGGAATATGTTGTGTGCTGCTAGCAAGCCACTTCTGATTTGCCAAGAAACCACAGAAGGGAGAATAACCAACTCAACTTGGCACAGCTGAGGAAGCCTTCACAGGGGCAATAAGCCAGCTGGGTATAAAAGGGCAAATAAGATTTATAGAGCAGAGAAGGGTAGGAAAGACGTTCCATGTAGAGAAAGTAACTAGTCCTGGCCAGTAGGGTAAAAGAAACTGGCAAATTCTGCAGTAATATTATTTTGTTTATGACTGAAATTTAGGGGCATATGAGAGAGAAAAGGAAGGAGAGGCTGATAAAGTAGTTTGAGTTTATGTCATGCAAGGCCTTTGATACCCTGCTAAGAATTTAGGGTTTATTTCAGAGATATAAAGTAACTTGAAATTTTTGAGCTGGAAAATGTTAAATTATGTTTTTATGATAGAGAAGCTGTGTGGCATTTATAGAAGAGTGGCGGGGTGACACAAGAAGCTGAGAAGTTATTTTAGTAGTCTAAGAAGGTGCCGATAAGGACCTGGGTGCCAGGCATGGCCATGGGGACAGAGAAATGAAGATAGAGACAAAAGGAGGTCAAGCTTGTGGAGTTATCAGGGTCTGGAGAATACGTGCAAATGCAAAACAAGAGCAGAATCGAGAAGGATGATTAAGGTTCTTGACTGGGCAATTTGGAGAATAAATTCATCACTAACTAAGACACATGGTAAGTTCCAGGGCTAAAATAATACATTTTTAAACGGTATACAAATGTTATTTACCCTTTTATACCCAACTGGTCTATCATTGGCTCCCTCCTCCCCTCAGCTGTGCCAAGTTGAGTTGCTTATTCTCCCTTCTGTGGTTTCTTGGCAAATCAGAAGTGGCTTGCTACCAGCACTACAACACATTGCAATCATTGTTGTATACATTTCTCTCACCAGGTGCCCTGGATCTTGCTGTTTTATATCAAGGTACATTAATATGTGTGATATGTGCATGCAGGCACATTACTTCAAGTCAGTGATTCTCAAAGTGTGGTCCCAGAACCAGAAACTTTGGCATCTCTTGTTGGGAATACAAATTCTTGTTGGAAATACAATAGGTCTCATCTCAGGCTTAATGAATCAGAAACTCAGATGGGAACCAGTAATCTGTGTTTCCATAAGATCTCCAGGAGGTTTTGATGTCTGTTCAAGATTGAGAGCTACAAAAAAGCTGCTGTTTTATCGTTCTAAAATGATACATGGATAGACGGATAATGGATAATGAATTAGCCATGGATAATGGATAAATTCAGTTCAAAATGAAAAGATTCTGGTGTTTTCTTTTTAAATTACATTATACGTTAATCATACATAATATCCGGAGTATAATCTACACAATGATTATCTCTAAGTCTTTAAGTTCTTATTATTAGCTAATTGAGGGGAAATTGGCAGAAGGTAGAGTGACTGGTTGTCCAATTATCAGTCTCTGTTAAAGGAACAGTAGCTAAATGCCAAAGTCATGTAACAGAAATCTTTTTCTTCATCTTTTGACAAGATGATGGCTACAATAAGCCTTAATGTTTCAATATTTTACAATTTTTTTGTACACACATGTAAATGTATGTACAAATGTATGTACAAAAACTATATATTGTATTTACATACACTGGTCTATACAGTGTACAATGTATGTACAATACATGTATTGTACAAATAAATATACATTATATGTTGTATTTCCATTTTATGTTGCATATACATTATATATTGTATACAATGCAAATACAATATATAACGTATATTTCTTTGAAATAATTAGAAATGAATGTCTTATATTCATTAGTATCCAACCTCATTCTGCAAGAGACCAGGAGCAGCACAAAGAAAATACATGTATTGAAATAGTAAACTAAAATGTAAGCTTCAGATGAGATGCCAGTCTTAGCACAGAAGGAGGCCTGGAAGTTTCCTTCTGTGCTAGACATTAACCTTTTAGCTACTAGAGGCAGGATATCTGGGAAATGGTCCAAGGGAGGAACTACAGTAACAGAACACAGCTTTAATTGGCTGGAGCAGTGACTATCCATCACGCTAGGTGATTTATCACCTTCTCCAAAAGAAACCTTAAGATTATCATAATCCCTTGATACTAACATTGCCATAATTCATTAAAAATAAGATCATGCATACTGTACCATATGTGTGCACCTGATTGACCCCAGAGTGCCATTCTCTGCCTGTCCTGTGTCCAGAGAGCCGTATGCCTGAACACAACCAGCTTGGTCAGACAACCTTAAAATCTTCATCATCTTTTGACTATGCATTCTTTAATGATATCTCTCTATATACATTTTTTTTTAATTTTGCCTTTTTCATTCTCACAAGCCAATCTCCAGGTCCTTATACCTGACACATAGTATGCAATCATAATATTTGCTGAAAAAATAGAAGTGCAGCAAGGTGGAAAGGCACTGCCTTAGAAAATTGAGCAATCTGAGCTGTGGTCCAGACAACTGCACAGATTTTTTTAAACTTTGAGTCAATGATTCATTTCCCTAAGCCTTAGTTTCCTCACCTCTGACATGAAAATATATAAATAGCTTCATTATTCTCAGCCTTGGGTAGCACAGATTAAAAGCAGAAAAGAGAGTCAGAAAACCACCTGTCTGGAAATTTTCCAGAACAGACCAATGTCTCTGCTACCTTCTTTGGAAGTTTCTGAAAGATCTCTGGGGAGGTTGGGGGAGGGGGGTTCCATTAAGTGAGCAAGAGTTGATTTATGATTTAGTCCAAAGGCCATGAGAACCTCAAGGATCTAAATTGCTGTTTCCTTGAAATTCTTCCATTCCAGTGAACTCAGATGAAATGACGCAAAAGCAGGATCTTACAGAAATCCTGGAGAAGCAAAACTGCTGATTTCTGTGAGCCTCCAACCGGCCGATGATAAATCCGCTGACGCTTCTACATCAGAGTCTCCCACAAGGTTGTTCCTTGTAAATTCTAAATTTTAGACCTTTGTCAGATGGGTAGATTGCAAACATTTTCTCCCATTCGGCAGGTTGTCTGTTCGCTCTGACGACCAGCCATCATCCTTAACAAACTGTGGATATGGGTTTCCTCCCACATCCCCAGGAAGGAAGACATAGAAGTGTCTCCTGACCTAAATTCTGGGAGCTAACCCAGCCCACGTTTTTATGAGTCTTCGAAAACAGACCCAGCCTGATGTTACCGCCTTGTGCGAACCTCTCCAAAGTGAGAAGTGACACTTGTGTGCTTACAATATATGTTTAAGGCTGTTTAGAGCGTCTCAAATGATACCACACAGTCAAGGGTAACCTGAGGCCTCCAGAGAAGGGAAATTGTCATCAGAAGAGCTGTAATAACTCCCATTTCTTTGTGTTTTTGTTTTGTTTTGTTTTAGGGACAGGGTCTCACTATCACCCAGGCTAGAGAGCAGTGGTATGATTATAGCTCATTGCAGCCTTTAAGTCTTGGCCTCAAGAGATCCTCCCATGTAGCCTCAGCCTCTGAAAGGGCTGGGATTACAGGCGTGAGCCATTGCACCAGCCCAGTGTTCTTCCATGAGAACTTAATGCCACACAAAAGATATGTTTTACAAAAGACATCTCATTTTTTTTTTTTAAGACGGAGTCTCTCCCTGTTGCCCAGGCTAAGTGCAATGGCGAGATTTTGGCCCACTGCAACCTCCGCCTCCTGGGTTCAAATGATTCTCCTGCCTCAGCCTCCCAAGTAGCTGGGATTACAGGTGTGCGCCACCACCCCCTGCTAGTTTTTGTATCTTTAGTAGTGACGGGGTTTCACCATGTTGGCCAGGATGGTCTGGAACTCCTGACCACCTGATTCTCCCACCTCAGCCTCCCAAAGTGCTGGGATTAACAGGCGTGAGCCACTGTGCCTGGCCAGACATCTCATTTAAAATCACACTTGTGAACCCCCAAAATTTGAGACAGGTCTCAGTTAATTTAGAAAGTTCATTCTGCCAAGGTTGAGGACACCTGCCCATGACACACCCTCAGGAGGTCCTGACGACACATGCCCCAGGTGGTCGAGGCACAGCTTGGCTTTATGCATTTTGGGAGACATGAGACATCAATCAACATACGTAAAAAGAACATTGGTTTGGCCCAGAAGGAGGGGACAACCCGAAGCAAAAGGGGGACCACTTGAAACGGGGAAGGAAGGGGGTTCCAGGTTACAGGTGGGTGACAGATGGTTGCGTTCTTTGGAGTTTAGCCTTTCCTAACGAGACAATCAGATATGCATTTATCTCAGTGAACAGAGGGATGGCTGAATAGGATGGGAGGCAGGTTTGCCCTAAGCAGTTCCCAGCTTGAATTTCTCCTTTAACTTAATGATTTTGCGGGGACCCAAGATATTTACTTTGTGCACACTCAAAGTCATTGGTTTACAGGTGAGAAAAGTGAGGCTTAGAGAGACCTTCCTCACGTGTTTATCTTCTGAGAGATTCTCAGTTGCCTTAATTCAATCAAGAGCAGCTAGTATCTTCTGGAATGAAAAGAGCCAGATTATTCTGAAGTGGAGAGTTTGTGAGAAATTTCCTGATTGCCCGACTAACCGCCACTATCTGCCCCTGTGCGCTCGCTCCCTGCTTGCTATCTAGAAGTCCCTTGAGAAACTGCCACATTGCCTAAAACCTTGAGTTACTCCCCCTGCCTCTAACCTATAAAAGCTGTGTGCTGTTCCAGGCCGGGGTCCAGACCTTTGGGTGCAAACTCATCTGGGCCAGCCGGCTAAATAAACTGTGTTCCTCCAACCCTCTCAGTGCCGTTTGGGTTTCTTCCCAAACAATTTTAGAGTCAGATATTTTATTATTAGGGGTGGATGATATAACACGTCTGGGAAGATTTTGTATTCTCTCTTCTCCTCTTTTTCTTTTCCTTTCTTCTCTACTGTCTTTTCTCTTAAGTTCCAGGATACATGTGCAGACCATGCAGGTTTATTACATAGGTAAACATGTGTCATGGTGGTTTGCTGCACCTGTCAACCCATCGCCTAAGTATTAAGCCCAGCATGCATGAGCTATTTATCCTGATGCACCCTCTCCTCCTACTCCCCCACCCACTGGCAGGCCCCAGCATGTGTTGTTCCCCTTCCTGTGTCCATGTGTTCTTATTGTTCAGCTCCCACTTATAAGTGAGAAAATGTGGTGTTTGATTTTCAATTCCTGTGTCAGTTTGCTGAGGATGATGGCTGGTCATCAGAGTGAACAGGCAACCTACAGAATGGGAGAAAAAGTTTGCAATCTACCCATCTGACAAAGGTCTAAAATCCAGAATTTACAAGGAACATAAATTTACAAGAAAAGAACAAACCCCATCAAAAAGTGGGCAAAGGACATGAACAGACACTTCTGAAAAGAGGACGTTTATGTGGCCAACAAACATATGAAAAAATGCTCTTTTCTTTCTGCTGGTTAGGATGGTTAATTTTGTGCGTCAATTTCAGTGGACCATGGGGTACCCAGATTAAACATTATTTCTGGATGTGTCTGGGAGGGTGTCTTTGGACGAGATTAGCATTTGAATGAGTGGATGGACTCAGTAAAGTAGATGGACCTTCCCAACGTGGTTGAGTATTTCCCAATCCATTGAGGGCTTGAATAAAACTAGAGAAGGAGAAAAGAGGAATTTATCCCTTTCTTTGCTGCCTCATTGCCTGAGCTGGGACATCTCATCCCATCTTCTCTGGCCCTCAGAATGGGATTTGCACTGTTGGTTCTCCTGGTTATCAGGCCTTCATACTTAGACTCAATTATGCCACTACTTTCCTGGTGATATAGGCATTAAAAATAAATTATTAAGGCAGATAGCGAGGATAAGGAAATCCCCAGTAAGGTTTTCCTTTTAATGAAAAGCAGCCCCCAAATCATTTTTTTTTTTCTTCTAACAAAGAGCAGCCTGTAAAATCAAGCTGCAAACATAGACAAACAATCTGGAAGCTTGCACAGGTGAACACCGGCAGCTGGCCAATAGGAAAAGGCTACCCCGACCAGGTACGTTCAACATGGAGGCTTCATCTTCCCATTTTCTTTCCAATCACTTGTACAGTAGAGAGCAGACAACATGGTGCCAGCTAATGGACGGTCCATTTGCATAAGATTAGGGTGGGGCAGCCAGCTTCCCTGGAGGCTATGTAAACATCACACTGGTCCAACCAATCTGTGGGCCCTATGTAAATCAGACACCACCCCCTCGAGCCTGTCTATAAAATCTGATGCACTCCGCTGTGGGCTGGAAGTTCCATTTGGGAGCCTCTGTCTCTCTAAGCAGAGAGGGCTGTTCTGCCTTCTCTTTCTTTTGCTTATTAAACCTCCACTCTTAACTTCACTCCATGTGTGTCCATGTCCTTGATTTCCTTAGCATGAGGCAAGGAACTTACTTACCCCATACAAGGACACCACTTCATTGGGTTTCTAATTTGCAGTTGGCAGAGATGGTATATTGTAGTACTTCTTAGCTTAATAATTATATGAACCAATTTCTCCTAATCAATCGTGTGTGTGTGTGTGTATGTGTGTGTGTGTGTGTGTTTCCTATTGGTTCTATTTCTCTGGAGAACCCTGACTTATATAGTAATATAACTGAGTTAGATCACACTTTGCAAACTTTCCTGGAGGTTAGCAACACTTCCAACGTGTTTGCCAAAGATCTGTCATGTTCCTTGGGGGAAATGAAGTCTGATGACCCGTGATCAAGTGTGAATTTTGAAGAGACGTGGGAAACAGGAATTTGGCTTTCAGAAGAAAGGGAATGCAGTGGTGAAATTATCACAAGAAAGCGTATGGTGGTAAAAATTGTAAAATTGTCAGAAAACAGTTATTAAATGGACACGTCCTTATAAACCTTGATTTTAGAAAAGCTATGAGCCTCTTTGACAACCAAACCACATCTGAGTGAGAAATGGAGGAAAATAAAATAGAAATGTGATGTTAAGATTAGCACTTTTTAACCTAAAAAAATGGAAGTTAGAAAAGTGGCTCACTATAGCCTAGGCAACATAGCAAGACCCCATCTCTACAAAAAATAAAAAATAGCTGGGCATGGTGGTGTATGCCTCTGGCTCTAGCTACTAAAATGGCTGAGATGGGAGGATTTCTTGAGTCCAAGCATTATGTTTTCCGTACAGCCTGCAGAAACATAAGCCAATTAAACCTCTTATCTTTATAAATTTTGCAGTCTCAAGTATTTCTTATCTTCTTTTTCTTTCTTTCTTTCTTTCTTTTTTTTAAGACAAAGTCTCACTCTGTAACCCAGGCTGGAGTGCAGTGGCATGATCTCAGCTCACTGCAACCTCCACCTCCCAGGTTCAAGCAATTCTCCTGCCTCAGCCTCCCAAGTAGTTGGGATTACAGGCGCCCACCACCATACCCAGCTGATTTTTCTACTTTTAGTAGAATGGGGTTTCACCATGTTGGCTAGGCTGATCTTAAACTCCTGACCTCAGGTGACCTTGCTTCCCAAAGTACTGGGATTACAGGCATGAGCCACCGTGCCCAGCCCAGGTATTTCTTTATGGCAATGCAAGAACAGACTAATACAGTCTCATAGCCCTCAGCCAACCTACAATGAATATGTAACATGAATGAGAAATAGGCATGTGTGCATTTAAGCGACTGAAGCTTTGAATTATTATACAGTATAATCGGAACTATTTTGACTGACTATATCATGTCTTTAATCTTCAGTTTCCTTGGCTGTAAAATGGGAATAATAATTACTACCTAGAGGGACTGTTAAAGCTTTGGGAAAGGCCAGACATGATGGCTCACACCTGTAATCCCAGTACTTTGGGAAGCCAAGACAGGTGCATCACATGAGGTCAGGAGTTCAAGACCAGCCGGGCCAGCATGATGAAATCTTGTCTCTACTAAAAATTCAAAAAGTAGCCGAGTGTGGTGACAGGCACCTGTAATCCCAGTTACTTGGGAGGCTGAGGTGGGAGAATCACTTGAACCCAGGAGGCAGAGATTGCAGTGAGCTGACATCACGCCACTGCACTCCAACCTAGGTGACAGAGTGAGACTCCGTCTCAACAACAACAACAACAACAAAAGCTTCTGGAAAGAATCTATAGTGTAAAACATCGAATTCAGTGTTTAGCCTAAAGCAGGACCTGATCACCATCACATACATGAAGGATGCATGGTGCTGAGCAGAATGAGAATCAGGAAAACTCAGCTCCACTCACGGGGGCAGCCACTACTCTGCCCACGAGTGGAGCTGAACTTGCCTAATTCCCATTTATTCTTTGTAAACACCTGTTTGGCACCCGTAAGATTTCAGCAGGGATGTAGCGTAGTTAGAGAGAAGAAAGAAAGGGAGTCGCAGGGGGAAGCAGAGTTGACAGGGCTTCTTATGAATGCGACGTTTGCTAGGATTATAAACCGCCAGTTGGTAAGAGTTAAGCCAGTCAGCGAAATAGAGAGACAGAACCAACGACGACTCTGCTATTTTATCCTGGTTACAATGACAAGAATAACTTACAGCACAGAAGCTCCCAAAATAGATTTCTTTCATAACCAAATAACAACCAGGTATAGAAAAATGTTTTAAAAACGGAACTTCAATTTCCCGTTGGAGGAATTTTGAACACTTCCCCTAATGCAAACTGAGGAAGTGCCTCTTATTCAAATGGATGCCAGTCTATGATTGTCCAATTATTCACTGCATTTTGTCTTTGACGGCCCAGATGTTCTCAATTTCTTGTAATAAGTTCTTTCATCTGAAAAGTCGTTCTACTCAGAAATGCAAAATCCTCTACAGCTCACCAGCTTTTTTTTGATGAGCTGGTATAATTGGCCTTCAATTTGCTCATTGTTTTGCAATAGACAGCCTAAGTTTAATTTCATTTCTGTAAACCTGTAGATAAGAGCCGACCACTGCACCATTTAAGTCATTCTCATTACAATCCACTTGGGCTCTGCCCATTGCCCCATCTCCATTGGCAGGATAAAATTGTACTACGGCCTTTTCAAAATGTCTCCTTATTTTTCTGCGTAAAAAAAAATCCCCTAGCAAATTTTTTAATTTTTTTTTTTTTTTTTTTTTTTTTGAGAAAGTCTCAGTCTGTCGCCAAGGTTGGAGTGCAGTGAAATGATCTCAGCTCACTGCAACCTCCACCTTCCAGGTTCAAACCATTCTCCTGCCTCAACCTCCTGAGTAGCTGAGATTGCAGGTATGAGCCACCACACTCAGCTAATTTTTGTATTTTTAGTAGAGATGGAGTTCCATGTTGGCCAGGCTGGTCTCGAACTCTTGACTTCAGGTGATCCACCCGCCTCGGCCTCCCAAAGTGCTAGGATTACAGGTGTGAGTCACTGTGCCCAGCCTTAAATTTCATTTAATAACATTTATTAATCACTTCTTGAAAAAGTAACATAACTTATACTTAATGTAATCAACAGAATAATCAATTAATTAATAGATTAATATCTTTAGTTACCAATCTAACCATATCAATCAATACATATTGAGCTCTTTCTGATCCCATAAACCATGTAAGACCCATGGGAGAGACAGAGATGTATGAGAAAGTTACTGGTCATTATCATCTATTTGTAGAGGCTGGGTATACTCATTTAAAAAAAAAAATAGAACAGTAGGCTCGGTGCAGTGGCTTGTGCCTTTAATCCTAGCACTCTGGGAGACCAAGGTGGGTGGATCACCTGAGATCAGGAGTACAAGATCAGCCTGGCCAACATGGTGAAACTCCATCTCTACTAAAAGTTCAAAATTAGCTGTGCGTGGTGGTGCATGTCTGTAATCCCAGCTACTCAGGAGGCTGAGGCAGGAGAATCGCCTGAACCTGGGAGGAGGAGGTTGTGGTGAGCCAAGATCACGCCATTGCACTCCAGCCTGGACAACAAGGGCGGAACTCTGTCCAAAAAGAAAAGAACAAATTGCCAATAATTGATGATTAAAGTCACTCATTCAAAAAG
>CAUYQU010036811.1:0-25005 GCA_963574635.1 Cheracebus regulus
TCCCAGAAGGGTGCCTGCCAGATGTCAGCCAGAGCTCTCCTGTATGACGTGTCTCTTTGGATATACGGGGGTCAGGGAGCCACTTGAGGAAGCACTATGTCCCTTTTCAGAGCTCAAATGTTGTTCTGGGAGCTCTGTTGCTCCCTTCAGAGCTACTGGGTAGAGATGTTTAAGTCTGTTGCAGCGGAACTCACAACCACCACTTTTCCCAGGCGCTTTGTCCCATGAAGGTGGGACTTTATTAATAAGTCCCTGAGAAGCTGCTGCCTTTTTTCAGAGATGCCCTGTCAGGTAAGGAGAGAGTCTAGTCACAGTCTCCCTGCAGAGATATTGCTGAGCTGCCTTGGGCTCCACCCAGCTGCTGTGTAAACTTCCTTGTGATCTTGTTTACACAGGTAAGGTTAGAACTGCCTTGGTAATGGCAGACTGCATCAGTAATGGCAGAAGCCCTTGCCCCAACTGAGTTCGACTGACCCAGGTTGAGCTCAAACTGCTGTGCTGGTTGCGAAAATCTCAAGCCAGTTCATTTCAGTTTGCTGGTGTTTGTGGTTGTGGGACCTGCGGAGCCAGTTCACTTGACTGCCTGCATTCAGCCCCATTTTTTCAGGAGAATGGGTGGCTCTGTCTCACAGGCATTTCAGGTGCCAGCTAAAATGGCTACCCAGATTTGTGCTGGAAACCTGTGGCACTTGTTGGCCCAGCAAGAATCTCCTGGTCTGCAGGCTGTAAAGACCATGAGAGAAGTACAGTATCTGAACCAGGGTGCTGGAGTGGCTGGAAGAGTCCCCAGTTGCCTCCATTGGGTAGGAGGCAGAGTCTTCCAGCCTGTTGCATTTCCCAGGTAAGGCAGCACCCCACCCTGCCTTGGTTTGCCCTCCTTGAGCTACACCCACTTTCCAACCAGTCCCATTGAGATGAACCTGGTACCTCGGTTGGAAATGCGGAGATCACTCACCTTCTGCATCATTGCTCTCACTGGGAACTAAACTCTGGAGCTGTTCCTATTCCGCCATCTTGGCGGAAGTCCAGAATTATTGGTTTCTAGGTTATAAGAAACCTGGTTCTGCCTCAGAACCAGGATCAGGATAAGGCAATCAAAGACAGAGTGTAATTTTTAAGGAGGACTTCCCTCTCAGGTGGCCACCCTACACTTGCATGATCCTGGGAGTGAGGGCCTCCTTAAATGTTAAGCCCCAGGCACCTGCTTGACTCACCCCGGTCCTGATCCTGCTGAGCATACACTTTCAACTCTAATAGTTGCTTCACAAATTGCTCCTTCACATGTTTGAACCAATTTATGATTTCCTCAACAATGTATGAGAGTTCCAGGTATACCACAATCTTGTTAAATGTGATGGAATACTTGAAAACTTTTGTTAATCTTATGGGTGTGTTGGTTTAATGTATACTTCACTTGAATATATCATAAGTTTTTCAGTCATTCATATTGCTTTTTTCTGTAAATTGCCTTTCATATTCTCTGCCAATTTCTATGTATTGCCTGACTTTTACTTATATATATAAGAAATATGTATATATAAATATGTGTACATTTATATATGATTTATATATTTTTAAATATACATTTTTTATATTTAAAAATATATAAATATATACATATTTGTATATACATAAAATGTGTATATATAAACACTGTTTATACATAAAATATGTGTGTGTGTATATATATATATATACACACACACATATATATATATATATATATTTTAATATACAGAGAGGATCTTGCTCTGTCACCCTGGAGTGCAGTGGTGCAATCATAGCTCACTGCAGCCTCAAGCTCCTGAGCTCAAGCAATCCTCCTACCTTAGCTTCCTGGGTAGCTGGGACTACAGGCATGTGCCACCATGCCTAGCTAATTTTTGTTGTTGGTAGACATGGCGTCTCACTGTGTTGCCCAGATTGGTCTGAAACTCCTAGCCTCAAACAGTCTTGCCTCAGACTCCCAAAATGCTGCTATTACAGGCAGGAGCCACTGTGCCTGGCCCATTTTCTTATTGATTTATGAGACCTTATATTCTGAATGCTAAACTTTTTGTGTTAATAAGGGTATATATAGAGATATTATTGTAGATATATTTTCCCAGTTTTTGTTTTGTCTTTTATATTCTTTTGTTACACAAAAATTTTATATTTTAATATACTCAAATTATATGTCCTGTTACTTTTTCATTGTATTTTCTCCCTGCCCTAACAAATGCTGTAAAAAATATTTTTATAGGTTTTATTCTGAAGTTAAAATTTTTGCTTTTAACTTTTAAGTCTTCAGTTTACTCCAAATATACTTTTGTATATGGTATAAAGCTTTCTGCATGAATAACCTGTTTCCATAAAGATAGAAAAAAGTTTAAAGATTATTTGTTTAAAGATTTATTTTTAAAGATTATTAAAGATTATTTATAATTTTCAACTCAGAAATTACAGTTATTAAAATTTATCCCAAAGAAAGGAACAGAGATGCATGCAAAGACTTACTAGCGTGATGATCACATCATCCTACTTATATGGGTGAATTACAGATACTCTAAGTATTTAACAGTGAGAAGATGAGTGAAATAAATTTAGTTATAGTTGTATAATGTAACAGTATAAAGCTATAAAATAATAATACATTTAAAAAAATTTAATGACATGGAAATAAGTTAATGCCAGCTCTTAAGTGGAAAGAGCCAATTAAAGCAGTGGACATAGTTTAATATTACTTTAGGGAAAAATACATAAAAGTACAAAGAGGTTGATATGCTATTTATTAAGCTGTTAGTGGTTGTCATCTCTGGGTTATAAAATTATGGATGGATGATTTTCTTTCCTTTTCATATCTATATTTTCTCCAGTTAATATGCGTTACTTTTTTTTTTTTTTTTTTGAGACAGTCTCACTGTGTTACCCAGACTGGAGTGCAGTGGCATCATCTTGGCTCAGTGCAGCCTACACCTCCTGGGTTCAAGTGATTCTCCTGCCTCAGCCTCCCAAGTGGCAGGATTTTAGTAGCAAACATGAATGTTGTAAAACAATCATTGCAAGGAATGAGGTTAATAGAGCACTTATAAGTGCTTAGTGTGAAATAAATCATCTTTGTCACTTACTACTACAGTTAGAAGGATTGAAACTCCAGAATCTTCAGACAGAACTGAGGTCAAACATTCTGTTTGGTGGTCCTCTGTATTTCTGTAGTCACAAATCCTGATTTGGGTTTCAGAAAATATGACTATCATAACTCTAGATTATGATGCCTGCTGAAACCACAGGGAGGCTCAATTCCATATCTGAATCATTTTAATTCTGATTTATTTTTACAGAAGTAGAAATCAAGTTTGTGGTTCAACAATTACAATTTAGCGAGGCAAATGTAGTCATTCTGGTAGTTAGGAAAGATGCTGCCTTCTTTGAGATGAGGCAGGAAGCCTCTATCAGCTAGGGGATGCCATAAATGACTGGAAGATACTTGGTTTTGAAATCCTGTGATTAGTAGGAAGTCCAAAATTTTCTCCCGACCCGAATGAGCCAGGTTTTCTCAAACATCAAATAAAACCTAACCTTGGTTTGACCTTTTTGAGAGATACTTTCATTTCTTTTTCCATCACCAGCAGGACACACATGCAGTATGCTTTATGTAAAAAATATAATCCTGAAGATAAGATTGAACAGAATTTTAAATTTTTTACATTTTGAAAAGATGTTAAAGCATTCAGAAGTACCTTAATTTAATAGATACGTTGAACCCAGTAGTGTGCTAGTCACTGTTAGTAATTAACTCTCCAGAGGAAAACACAGCATTTGCTGGTTTGTAGCATTGGCTGGTTTCTGTGATATAAACACTTCCACCATGGCTGATTCCAAGCCACCTCTCTGACACCATTGAATGGTGAGTTGGGGGAAGGTATACACAGATACACATGATCAATTTGCCTGGTGTAATTCAGCTCCAGGACATTTTTTTCTTTTTCTTTTCTTTTTTTTTTTTTGTTATAGAGTCTCACTCTGTTGCCCAGGATGGAGTACAATGGCACAATCTCAGCTCACTGCAACCTCTGCCTCCTGGGTTCAAGTGATTCTCCTGCCTCAGCCTCCCGAGTAGCTGGGATTACAGGCACATGCCACCATGCCTGGCTACTTTTGTATTTTTAGTAGAGATGGGGTTTTGCCATCTTGGCCAGGCTGGTCTTGAACTCCTGACCTCAGATGATCCACCTGCCTCAGCCCCCTAAAGTGCTAGGATTACAGGTATCAGCCACTTTGCCTTGCTGGACATTTCTGATTATACCCAATAACCATAAATAATAAATGTTAATAACTTAGGAGTTTTGCATGATTTTTCTTAACAAAAGAAAACAGTAATAATGTTGAAGTATTTTGTTTCCTCCACAGATTGATTTCCTCACCTTCCTCTCCCAGCAACAGCCATTATCAAGAATCTGGTATGTATTCCTTTATATCATGTTTTTGTACTCTTCCTACATGTATATGTATGCAAAAGAATACATAGTTATATATGCTTTGCATATTTAAAATTTTTATCTAAAGCTGTCATGTTGCACATGTTCTTCAACTCTCTGTCCTCTTCAATATTATGTTTTAAAAATCTATTCATATTAATATGTACAGAGGCAGTTCATCTGTTTTAACTATTGACTGTGCTCTATCATATGAAAATATCACAATTTATTCATCCATCCTGTTACAATGAACATTCATGAAGGTTGTTTCTAATTTTTTGCTAATACAAATGATGCTGTAATAAGCTTAGAGATATGTCTCAGTATGTAAAGTGACTACACCTAGAATTGAAATGAATGGGTTGTAGGGAATGCTCATTTTCTACTTTAGTAATATTTTGATAAATTGTTCTTTAAGTAGTTGTTCCAATTTACACTCCTTCCAGAAATATATGAGAGTTTCTCATTTCCATATCCTTGTCAATTCTTGATATCAGCAGACTTTTAAAGTGTGGCCAAACTGAGGGTATAAAATGTTACCTTGTTTTAACTTTCATTTCCCAGACGCAAGTTAGATTGGTCATTGTGTTAGTGTACAAGCTAAGCAGCTGTAACAAAGAGACCTCCAGACATAGTAATCTAGGCAAGAATTTAAATAAAAAAGATCTTTTTCTTACTTAATCTTATGTTGGACAGTCCAGGCTGGCAAGAGGGCTCTGTTCTACACAGTCACTCAGGGATCCTTCCATTTGCTACACTGCTATCCCTTAGGCCATCAACCTTGTCTTCCTGGGTGAAGTCAGGTTGTTGCCACATGCCAGCTTTTGGAAAAAAAAGCTCAAGGAAAGCAGTTTTCTTGCAGACAAATAAGGCAGAAGTTGCACACATCCCTTCTACTTGCCTTTCATTGGCAAGAACTTAGTCTCATGAATAGAAAATACATGTCTCTGGCTGGGCAGCCATGTCCAGGAAGAAGGAGGCAATTGAGAAGGTGTTAGCATTCCTTTCCAAGCAGATATTTGTTGGCTTTTGGGGTTTACTCTTCCATGACTCAGCTGGTAATACATTGTGCCCATTTTAATTTTACTTTTTTTCTTATTGTTTCATAGGAAGCCTTCATATGCTCTAGATTTGATTAGTTATTTATACAATAATTTTGATTATTTAAATATACCAGTATATACACCTCAGTAAAGCTATTCTAAAATATTCTCATTTGTGATTTAAACAAGTCATATCATATTCTTGAAATAAATTAATATTTCTTTTGTAAAGTGAATAAAATTACCCCATCCCAATTTTCTCTTTTCCAGAAATATAATTTTACCTACTAACTTAAGAAAAATTATAGTTTCATGAAAATTTCATTAGGCTGATGTAAGCTGCTCAAAGTTAAAACAGAAAAAAAAATGTGTTTTTTTCTATACTTTTGAACCCTCCAAGAATATCTGACACTCTTTATAAGATTGTGGTGATTTTTTTGACCACTCTGAATTTCAGTTTTCTCAACTGTAAGTATGATATTAAATGTAGAGAAAATGCTCTGTGGAATGCAAATTTTTTAATTGTTAGGAATTAGAATTACAAATAGTATTTCAATAGCATACAGAAGATTTCATTTAAAATGTCAATATCCTGTTTTCAGTTTTACTGTTTTATTCAATATACCATTAAAAAGGTATTCCATACTCTATATCAGGGGCTGACATTTGACAGTCACTGCCATCTCTGGGTGTGTGTGTGCACATGTGTGTGTAGGTGTGGTTGGAATAACAGCCATGTGCCCAACCACATCTATGTGAGTCAAGACTCTCCTGAGAGCTGCCTTTATTTTGAGCTGCTCCGTTCCTAATGGCAACCTGAGAGGCTGGCTTTCCAGCCTGTTTTCAAGCAGTTCTCAGCTAAGCCACATCACTGCAAGTTATGCCTCAGAATTTCTATCGCTGCTTCAGGCCATCCCAGCTTGGCATTCATCACTGCCTTCCCTGGGCAGTTCTCAGTTTCCTGCAATGTCTCATCCTGCCTGTCACACCCAGTGACAGCCTGTTATAGTTGGGTGGGCAGCACTACATGGCTGCTCCCTGGTTCAGCCCCATCCATCAGTGCCTTTCCTGAGCATCTCAGCTCCAGCACCGCCCTTCATGGGGAGCCTCAGGCTTGGCGGAGGAAAAAGAGGGCAAGATACAGAGAGATAGAAAGAAACAGAGATACAGAGAGAAACAAGAATGCCCTGAGGGGTGATTTTTACGTTATTGGTGATAAACCATCTATAAAAAGTTAGAAAGGAGAATTTAGCAACATGGTGAAGAAGGGAGTTCTTTAAAGAGAATAAAGGAAAAGCTTCATAATTTTGTTGATGTGCTTGAATTTAATTTAAAAATAAGGACAGTAGTACTCTTGCATCAAAATGCAGAACAATTATTTCATGCTTTGTAACCCAACCCTGTAGGCGTTAGGAATGGCCCCGTGAGAAAGAGGAAGGGAACTGAAGTAACTATGTGGTGGCCAGGGTCAGGAAATTAGCAGAGTTAGGGTCTGTGTCCTCCCTCCTACCAAGGAGGGGATTAGCACTGGCTCATTTCATTAACATTTATTGAGCAACTTCTATATGCCAAGAGATATCCTGCCTGCTGGGATATAGCAGAAACTGAAACAAATGAGGTTAAATCTTTTATGTCTGGGATTTTACTGCTTTCATGGAACTTAAATTTGGATGATAGGGCATGGAAGAGGTTAATGGCCAGAAACAGACAGAAAGGCACATGATAATTAAAATAAATAAACAAATAGTTACATGTCAGTTACTGATAAATGCTAAGTGTCAGAGTCCATTTTGTGTTGCTATAACAGAAAACCATAGATGGTAATTTATTTAAAAAGGAAATTTATTCTTCACAGTTCTGGACCCTGGAGAGTCCATTATCAAGGTGGGGGCATCTGGTGAGGGCCTTCCTGCTACATCATTTTATGGCAGAAGATGAACAGGTCAGAGTATGAGAGTGCAAGTGAGCAGGAAGGGGCCAGACTTGCTGTGATAACAAGCCCACTCGAGATAACTAACCCACTCCTGTGGTAATGACATTGATCCGTGAGGACGCTGCCTTCATGACCTCATCATCTATTAGTTAGCCCCACCTCCCAACACTGTTGCATTGGGAATTACGTTTACAACACATGAACTTTAGGGGACACCTTTAAACCGTAGCACTGTGTAATTATTTTAAAAAAGTGATGTGAGAACAACTGAGATCATCAAAGAAGATGAAGAAGATGTTTCTGAAAAAATAACACGTAAGCTGCTATAGATCAAATGTTTATGATCTATAGCGCCCCCTCCTCCCACACACACAAATCCATATATTGAAAGCCTAACCCCCAATGGGAGGGTGCTAGAAGATGAAGCCTTTGGAAGGTGAATAGGTTTTTAAGGGTGGAGCCCTCATGAAGGGGACTAATGCCCTTCTAGAAGAGACCCCAGAGAGACCCCTTACTCCTTGCATCTTGTGAGAACTCAGCAAGAAAACAGCCACCTATGAACCAGGAAACAGACCCTCGCCCGACAGAAAATCTATCAGCACCTTGGTCTTGAACTTCCAGCCTCCAGAACTATGAGAAATAAATTTCTCTTGTTTATAATTCTCCCAGTCTGTGGTGGTTTTGATATAGCAACCCGATCTAAGATGTAAGTTGAGACCTGAATGATAAGAAGCAGAAAATCAAGTTAGTTAGGGGGCAAGAGTTCACTGGGCAGAGGTCTCAGCTAGCATGAAAGACCAAAAGTAGGATCAAGTTTAAAAGGTCCCAGTGGAGCTAGGAAGAAGGCCAGTCGGCCTAGAGTGGGGCGGGTGAGGGCAGAAGGCAAAGAGGTGTGTGTGGAGAAGTGGCTGACCCTGTATCACACAGCTGTCAGGTGGGATTAGGATCAGGAAATAAGTCCAAGGGTTTAGCCCAGACAGAGATCCACTGTTTGGGGCATCTGGGGCACTGAGGAAGCTGTGGTTCTCAGAATCAGATGACTGTCGGATTCATAAAGTTTATCTGGGTTGGCTCAAGGACCAGTGTTTGGTGGTGGAGGGTAGACATTGAGGAGACAGGAGCCATTACAAACACAGGATCCGACCATGGAAGAATAGACTAGTGGGCATTAGATGAGTTGGTGAAGGTCTCAGCTGAATGAAGTGAAACCCCATTACAAGACAGAACAGAGAGACGTGCTTCTTGTGAAGGCTGAGTAGGAACACTGCAGGCCTTCACTCACACAGGAATCTGGGACTCAGTTCAGCTCCTGGGATCCCATACCATGAACTTGGGACAGCAAACATCTCCAGAACCCACTTGCTCATACAGTGGGAGCTCCAATGTACTGAAAGGTCAAACTTCTGTTGGCTTAAATACTCACCTGGGTGAGCCTAAAGATGGCAGCTCATTTTGTAAGCACTGAAACAGACAACCAGATGGAAAGACTCTCACTTTTGATGGTTTAGGATCAAATTCAGAGCTCTGTGTCTTTCAGTTTGGGCACCTCTCAAGCCAAATCTTTAATTTTTTTTTTTTTTTTTTTACATTGTAAAGCAACCAGTTGATACAGGAACAAAGATGAAATTTCATTGTGAATAAGACTTGATTTTGCATTCCAAAGACAGATGTACCCTGGATTTGGTTAGGTAATTGAAGCTTTATGTGACAAGTAACATCTCAGGATAGCTGAAAATGTCCCTGTTTCTAAAGACACACCATGTCAAACTTCATAGTCTCTCATTTTTGTGGCAAGGAAAAACTCCGCAGGGCCCCAAAGCCCATGCTCTTATAATTAAACCATCCTGTCTCCTAGTAAGCATATTTTTCACATTTTTATCTGTTGTAGTCAAATTAGACCACAATTAGGTGGAACTAAAATGAGGGATCATTCATGGAGATGTACTATGTAATGTTAAATTAAAATGTATGTGTCTGTTTGCTGAGTTGAAACCATGTAGATAGATAATCCACCTGCCTAGATACAGTATATGGAGTGCTTTCTATAAAAAGATAACAGTGAAGCCATCATTATTTTCACTAGAGACATTCATTTCTTCATGCCCTACGGCAATCGTCCCCAACCTTTTGGGCACCAGGCATTGGTTTTATGGAAGAAAAGTTTTCATTGGTCTGGGGTGGGTTGGGAGGGGTTGGTTTTAAAATGATTTAAGTGCACTACATATATTGTGTACTTTATGTCTATTATTATTACATTGTAATACATAATAAAGTAATTATACCACTCACCATAGTGTTGAATCAGTGGAAGCCCTGAACTTGTTTCCCTGAAACTAGACAGTCCCGTCTGGGGGTGATGGGAGACAGTGACAGAGCATCAGGCATTAGATTCTCGTAAGGAGCATGCAACCTAGATTCCTTGTGTGCACAGTTCACAATAGAGTTCACACTCCTGTGAGAATCTAATACCACTGCTGCTCAGACAGGAGGCAGAGCTCAGGCGGTAATGTGAGTGATGGGGAGTAGCTATAAATACAGATAAAGCTTTACTCAATTCTCCAGCACCACTCACCTCCTGCTGTGCAGCCCATTTCCTAACAGGCTATGGAATAGTACCAGTCTGTGACCCAGGGGTTGGCGACCCCTGCCTTACTGTGTCCTAGGCACTACGCTGAGCACATTTTACACGATCTCATTTATCTTATACCATGGTTTCTAAGCAAAAGTAATGTACTCATCAAATCTCAGGGCTTAGGAGGTCACCTGGTCATCATTTGACTTATAGCAGATTTTCCATTGATATATCTTCTTTACTTCATGAGACTTGGGAAATCACTTATTTGAACTTCCTTTTTTTGTTGTTTTTCTTGCTACAATGAGGGCAATCATACATTAAACTATTTAGGTTGGTAACACAAGTAATTGTGGTCTTTGCCATTTACTTTTAATGGCAAAATCTCCTTTTATACTTTTGCACCAATCGAATAACTACTTGGTTCATAGATATTGTAGTGAGAAAGGACCTTGAGAGGCGTGAACCAGGCTTCCACCTTCAGATGACTGGGGCTGTCTATTTATAAATAGAAGGACAAGACAGCTGAGGTCACCTGCTCAAGGCCACACAGCTGGAGAAGGGTACAATCAAAACTAGCATCCTGGTCTTCTGTCTCCCTAAGCTGAGCTTCAGGTGAGAGCCAGAGTCAAAGTGTATTGGGCTGTAGCACATGTCTGCCATTGGTTCTCCGTGACCCGTTGTACCTTCAAAGCATAGAATGAAAGGGTGGAGGTGGAATAAAACTTGATTCCTGTGAATGGGATATTGTGCTTCTAACTGGCCAATTCGTGGGGAATTTAGGAAAGGCAGTTAAAACTAAAAACCACGGCTCAAACTAAGCATCACTCCAAGGAAAATGATCACAGCCTTGTAACAATACTTTACCCAGGTACTGAGGTTCACATGCCTTCCTCCTGCCTTACCTCCTCTGCTGGGAGCAAGACTGCTCTGTGCCATCCTTTCCACCTGCCAACATCCCAAACCTCAGTCTGGGACAACTCCAGTGTACAATACGGGGTTTAAAAGGGACTAAAGAGAGAAGATAATGACGGGACCATTCTTTTCTTTCTTTTTTTGAAACAGAGTCTCGCTCTGTCGCCCAGGCTGGAGAGCAGTGACACAATCTCAGCTCACGGCAGCCTCCACCTCCCAGGTTCAAGCAATTCTCCTGCCTCAGCCTCCCAAGTAGCTGGGTTTACAGGTGTGCACCATCATGCCTGGCTAATTTTTGTATTTTTAGTAGAGACAGGGTTTTGCCATGTTGGTCAGGCTGGTCTTGAACTCCTGACCTCAGGTGACCCACCTGCCTCAGCCTCCCAAAGTGCTGGGATTACAGGCATGAGCCACCACATTCCTGGATGTGGGCCCAGCCCTGAGGGAGCGTTTCTGCCAAGCTCAAGTCATTTTTAAAAATGCAGAAGTGGCAATTAGCACAAGGGCTCATTTGTGCGTGTGTGTGTGTGTGTGTGTGTGTGTGTGTGTATATGTTGTCAGGGAGCACTTTCTCCCTTTTGATTGCACCTGAGAACCAGTCTTTTCCTGACCCACTAATGAGTTTCCTGAAAGGCAGAGAAATCACCCCTCTTACCATGGAAAGAGCCAATTGCAGAAAAATCTCTAGTGAGACAGAAAGTTGTGAACAAACATAAAATGGACATTGATTTAATGCAGATGCTGGCACCACCCAGGAAACAAGGAATAAAAGGCAATGTCTGGGGAGAAGCAAGATCATCTCTTGAAAGAAAGGAGAAAGCGAAGGAATACATTAAAAGACCAAGAATTGGCAGCAAGGAATTTGTCTTATAACAGGCATAACCCTGTCAACCAGAACATGTGAAGAAATGACTCTGTAAGCAAAAAGAAAAACATGAAGCTTTAACAGACAATGAAGAACCCAAACAAAACCTGAAGCCTGCTTCCCGAGCTGCAAAACTCTTATCTGCCTAGTGAGGAGGAATTACAGCTTAAACTGTGCTCATCCTGTCATAATTTATTTACAAATAAATTACATATCCATATAATTATATCCATATAATTTATTTGTAAATAAATCACTCACTCACAATACCACCCATACCATGCTTGATGATTTATCCTTACATGACCTCTTTGCATTCAAAGTATCATTAGGGAGCTAAGTAAAAAACATAGCTAAATTTTGATGGGATTGGAGGCTGGAGAAGAGAGGAAGAAAGGATGGGGAACCCCAAGAATTAGCTGGATTTTGCAATGGGGCTCTCACAGCGAAGACCATTGTATATCAGGGCTCTCTGTACCTTTACCTACTTGCCAGGGAGAAGAGTGTGATGGAGTTAATGACCTGAATTAAATTTCTAACAGCAGATTAAGGGTGTGCTAGGGGACTGAATCAGTGAGTGAGTCAAATCCCACTCCACCCAGGAGCAAAACGACAATGGAGTCTTTCAGAGCATGGGTGTGAGTCATTCGAGAACATCAAGCCATGCAATCGACACCCTGACATCACTCCTACAGTCTCCTGCTGGGCCTACAGAGTGGCTGTGGAAGCGGTGATTGGATTTAAATCAAATTCAACTCTATTAAGTTAACCTTTGCAAGGTCAACATCTGTTACTTGCTTTGTGGCCAGGCAGCAATCTCCACAATGAATGTGGATGGCTTCATTAATGAGGCTTTGCTAATAGAAATCTCAGTCCTGATTAGATTGTGTGCAGCATGTGTTTGTGGACTCTAATGTATTTTACCGGGTTTTTGAGAGTTGTCAGTTGTTTGTAGAAAATTATAATAGCAAATGTATTTTTTTTAAATCTGGATTGGCCAGGCACAGTGGCTCATGGCTGTAATCCCAGCACTTTGGGTGGCTGAGGCAGGTAGATCACTTGTGGTCAGGAGTTTGAGACCAGCCTGGTCAACATTGTGAAACCTGTCTCTACTGATAATACCAAAAATAATAATAATAAAAAAAAGATGACTATGATGGCTCATGCCAATAGTCCCAGCTACTTGGGAGGCTGAGAAAGGAAAATCACTTGAACCCAGGAGGTGGAGGCTGCAGTGAGCCGAAATCGTACCACTGCACTCCAGCCTGGGCAACAGAGCATGAGCCTGTCTAAGTCTAGCTATATTAGCATTAAGTACGTGTGTGTGTGTGTGTGTGTGTGTGTGTGTGTGTGTGTGTGTGTGTGTGAGATTACAAAGTGCTTATATGCACAAAATTCTTAGAAGTGCATATATGCATTGTTTCTTTAGACAGAATCTCACTATATCATCCAGGCCGGAATACAGTGGCATGATCATCGCTCAGTGAAGCCTCATCTTCTGGGGTCAAGCAATCCTCCCACCTCAGCCTCTCTAGTAGCTGGAACTACAGGCATGTACCACTGTGCCTGCTAAATTTTTTTCATTTTTTTTAGAAATAGAGGCTCACTATGTTGCCCAGGCTGGTCTTGGATTGCTGGACTCAAACTATGCTTTTGCCTTGGCCTCACAAAGTGCTGGGATTATAGGCATAAGCCACCATGCCTGGCCCATGGAAACATTTTTGTTGCAATATAAATGTCCAGCAGCAAGTGCCTATCCGTAGGATATTGTTGAATTAGATTATCGTATGCCTCTACAATGGGATATTACAAAGCTGTTAATAAGAAAAAGGTATATTGATATATATGCATGCATGCATGCTATTATAAAATACTATTATTTTTAAGCATCTTAAGATACTTTAAGTGAAAAAAACTGTGGTAGAAAAATATGTAGTAGAACCCCATTTATGTAAAAATAAGATATACATAGATGTAAATCTATATTAAGGCTTAGATGGTCTCTGGAAAATGGAGAAATAGCAATTAATTGGATTAGGCTCAGGAGAGGGACTGGTGGGCTGGTAGAAATAGAGTTGTGGAAGAAATAATTAGTTGGTTAAAATTAGTTTTCTTCTAAATGCATCTTTTAAGATATGTCAAACATTAAAGATACAATAAATACATTCAATATTCAGAAACCAAACTGTCATTGCTAAGTCACTGGCTGCTGAAAATACACTTTTAAACTTGTTCCAAGTTTCCATAAATAAGGATTCAAATGCCCCAAAGCAAGTTCATTGTTAACGTTTCTATAGTGCCATATTTTCTCTTTAGCACAGTTTCAAGGAATTTAGGGGCATTTTCTTCCTAGATATTTCCTTTCTCAGTAATTCAGACAATCATTGATCTAATAATAAAAGGAAGCTATTAGAGACTCTGTGTGCCAGGTATTACTCATGCTTAATAAATTACATGCCCAAGGGAATATAGAAAAAAAGCACATCAACAAAGATAGAATTTAATTCTCATTGATTAAAACAATATGTGCCAAATGGTTCTTTTTATGGAAGAGGAGAAATAGCAATGTATGTCAAGAAATCTAACCACTGAATGTAGAATATTATGGCCCTCATAGGTTTCAAGTATTCAATGAACTTTTCTTGATTATTAATTTGTATCAGGCATTTGTTGAGAATTACTAGCAGGACAGTATGGTAACTGAACAAATAAGTTAAAACAACCATTACAGGCTGAGCACGGCGGCTCATGCCTGCAATCCCAACATTTTGGGAGGTCAAAGCAAGGGGATCACTTGAGGTCAGGAGTCCAAGACCAGCCTGGGCAACATAGTGAGACTTCTCCACAAAAAATTTAAAAAGTTGGCTGGGTGCCGTGGCTCACACTTGTAATCCTAGCACTTTGGGAGGCCAAGGCAGGTGGATCACCTGAGGTCAAGAGTTCAAGACCAGCCCGTCTCTACTAAAAATACAAAAAATTAGCTGGGCATGGTGGCAGGCACCTATAATCCCAGCTATTCTGGAGGCTGAAGCAGGAGAATTGCTTGAACCCGGGAGGCGGAGGTTGTGGTGAGCCAAGATTATGTCACAGCACTCCAGCCTGAGTGACAGAGTCAGACTCTGTCTCAAAAAAAAAAAAAAAAAAAAAGGTTATCAGGGCATGGTGGCACATGCCTCTTGTCTCAGCTACTCAGGAGGCTAAGGCAGAAGGATTGCTTGAGCCTAAGAATTTGAGGCTGTAGTAAGTAAGCTCTAATTGTGCACTGCACTCTAGTCTGGGAGAGGCCTTGTCTCAAAATGCAAATTTGCACACACACACACTCATTGCAATGCACTTCAATAAGTGGTAGAGGCCAATAAGAAAAAGCAATTCAGCAAATAAGGAAGAGGAAGAGGTCTTAAAAGGAGCATGTGCAAAATAGCGTATAGATATGAAAGAATGAGGTATTTAGGCAAGAATGCTGTAAATCCTGGGTGCGGAGGATACATATCTCAAACTGCCTATTTAACATCTTCACGTGGATATCTAATAAGTATCTCACACTCAGTGCGTGACAATTGAGCTCATTCTTCCACACCCTGCCCCTATCAGCTCCTCCCATGGCCCCAGTTCATGGCAAGTGCATCCTTCAACCAAATGCGTAGGAGGCAGTATTGACTCCTGTCTACAGTGACAGCCAATGTGTCAGCAAATACTTGTGGCTCCACTGAATGGATCCAGAACCCAGCACATGTCCACAACTCTGCAGCTTCCACCATGGTTCGAGTCCCCAACATCTCTTGTAGGGTTGCTCCACTTCAATCTTGTCCTTGACATAGCAGACAGTGTGATCTGTTTGCACAGCAGATAGAGTGATCCATTTACACTGCAAGACAGATCATGCAATTCTCCAGCTCAAACCACCCCTCCAGTGGCCCCCATTCTACTCTGAGTAAAAACTAAAGTCCTCACCATGGCCAACAAGGCCCTGCTGGACCTGGCACTTGCCCTCCCTAATTCACCTTCCTCCCTTTGCTCCTCCCTCTTGCCCTCTCCTCTGCATCCACACTGGCCTAGCTTTTCCTCTAGCCTCCCTCAGCCACTTATTCCAGTCCCTACAGTCTCTATGCAATGATCCTTCCTGGTGTGCATCCCTGACTCTCCTCCATAAAATGGCAGTCTCCCCCTTATACCTCTTCTCTTTTATTTTTGTCATATCACATATCGCTATCAAGTACATTCCATATTCTATGTGTTTATTTTGTTTATTATCTGCCACATATAACCCCATTCCCAGAATATAAACTCCAGAAGAGTAGGAATTTTTGTCTGTTTTGTTCACTGCAGCATCCCCAGAACCTAGACTAGCACTCAGAATATTGTAGGTGTTCAAGAAATATCTGTAAAATTCATGAATGAATAAGAGAGGTCTGAATGGGGTCTAAAATGATGGAAGTTGAGGTTAAAGGACTGCACGAGGGCCCAGCTCCTAAAGGTGTCATGGTAAGAACTTTTGACTTCATCAGACAATAGAAAACCGTGGGGGAAATATACACATAATATAAATACATACAATATAAAAATATATACACATCATAAATACTGCATGGAGTAGGGGAAGCAGAAAAATGAAAAGTTAAAAATTTATTTGCATTGATATTTGACTGTAAGGATGGAGAAAATGACATGAATTCCATAGACATTGTAGAGTAGAATTCATGAAACTTAGTAGCTAAATTAATGAGAAAGGTGAAGGAGAACAATGACCCAAAGGTAACTCTGCGTTTCTAGCCTGGATGTTTGGACATGTATGGATGCCATTAAATGAAGTTAGAATGTTTGACCTCAGAGGAAGCTATAGAAGCCAACGGTGGTGTCTTCCAGGAGGAAATGCAAGCTGGCTGGCTTCCAGACATTCTAAATGATCTTATGCTGTCATCCATTTTAAAATCATGCGTGAGTGGTGTCTCACAGCAGATGGTGGACATACTATCTGTGGTGCATCATTCAGTTCCTTAAAGGCTCTGTCTGCATGATGCCAAGACATCTGGATGAAAATGAAGCATTCAGTACATCTTTCATCTTTCGGGTGTTTACGTGACACCATGCATCTTGAGATCGACGACATCTTTTGGTTTCTGTCAGGGTGTTTGATGTTTTGGAAATGTTGCCTTGGGCTCGTTGATGACATTCTACTTAAGAAATTTTCAAAATCACTGCAAGTGTTAAGTATTTTAATATGGATTTAAATCTAAGCCTAGAAATATGGGGAGATAAAAATAAGCAATTCATACTTAGATTGAAGACACTTGGAACTTATTAGATAATACTACAAAATTATAGGCTAGAGTGCTTTAAGATCACAGAGAAATTTAATGAACGTAAAAGCAGTTCATACACTGCTAAATAGAAGAGAGGAAGAGAAATAAATAACAGCTAAGTAGATGCTGACATAATACTTGCTAGTGTTGTATAACATATTAGAGTAAGAATCACAATTATTCAGGCTGAGTTTGTTCATAAAGACATCCTAGGACATATGCTTTGAACACAGATAGACTTTATTTGAATACTACATGTAAGAATATTCTTAGTTTCTACAAAGAAATAGCTTCCTCCTCTTTATACTGAGCCATGTGATCCTCCCAATCTAGCCTTCATTTTGTAACTTTTGATAGAGTTCTGAACCTAAGAAATGTTTCACTCTTTTCTTTGTCCCATCACGAGAAAAATTCCAGTGCAATAAAATCGAGAAGCAGGTCCAATGCTCAATGGCAACTGTCTCCTGGTCACCATCGCAGGTCATAGTCCTGTTGGTTGTCAGTACAGGCCTAGCAAGAGAAGCCAGATATCCAGGTTTTCCTGTGAAATCTCCCTTTTGAAAAGGTTAACAAGCAATTAAAACATGTTAAAGCTCTGTGCGGGCCAAGAATAGACACAAAAACTAAACACATCTGTGGGCTTGAGTTTAAGTTGGAATGTGTTTTTGAGGTTGCAAAGCTTAAGTCTCAAGTCCGTCCTCTAGCTTGAATTCATAATGACCCAGTGACATAGGCATTGTTATCATCTTCCTCTTCTAATATTGTCGTGATCTCAGAGAGAATGAAAGGCTTACTCAAATTTCATAAATCCAAGTCTTCTCCAATCTAAGCCTCTCAGCCCAAATCTTGATCTAGAATTTGAATATAGATTCATCTGGTCACTTAGCCTACATACTATCTCAATTCTAGTGTCCACATTGGAAGTACTTTGCCATCAGGTAGTATTATGAGTTCAATTACTATGTAATGATTATATCCGTACTCAAAAAATAATATTGAATGGGGAAAGATAGGAGGGAAAGAGAATATAGGCAATGTTGTCTAGGCTTTTCTATTTAATTTAAATAAAAGAGAAACAGACTTCATTAAGTAGGATTAATAAGGAATCTCACTGGAACCTGTTCTTCATTAGTATTTGTTATGGGTTGAATTGTGTCCCCCAAAAAGATGTTTTCAAGTCCTAGCCCCTAGTATGTGACCTTATTGGAGATAGTGTGGTTGCAGATGCAGTTAGTTAAGATAAGGTCATACTGGATTACGGCAGGCCTTTCATTCAATATGTCTGTGGTGCAGTACACAAATTAGCCCAATAATTGCACAAATGCCTTTAGTTAGACATTGATTTCACCTAGAGAGAGTGACCTCAGAGAGTGAGTGGCCAGCCTTGTTGATAACTGCTTACTGGAAGCTCACTCATCACTCCCAAGGTTACACTTGGAGTACAGGCCTTTGGTCCCTATCCAAGGATGTACTGTTTGGTGTTTGGTAGTCACTCAAGTTCAGCCTAAAGCCTTGTAATGACAGGAATCAGTGACCTCATGAACTAGCTTGTTCTTTTTTAGTAGCCCTAATTATTAGGAAGTCATTTCATTGAGTAAGAATCTACCTTCTTATAACATCAACTTATTCGACACTATAATATCTTGCCCTCTGAAGCCACACAGGCTGAATTCATTGTCTCTTACATATGACAACTCATATAATGGTTGAAAATAGTTATGCATTTTCTTTAATTTCTCTTCCCTGGGACAAATACTTTCTGTATCTTGACTCATTTCTTGTGCATCATAATTTCTAGGTTGTTACGATCCATTTCAATGTATAGGATCCAGAACTCAATCCTACTAACAAATTTGATCAGTGACTCAGAATGGACCATAGAATATTTCTTGTTTTGAATACTATGGAAGAATTTAAACAATGTCTTCAGCACTAAGCTAGAGAATTTGGCCATGAAAAATAGAATGTACAAAGCTCACCTCTTACTTCCAAAGTGTGACGGACTTGTCTAGAGCTTCTGAAAGAATTAAATGTCAATCAAAAGTCTATCAATATATAGACTTTCAGTTCAGTGGTTCTCAAAACGTGGTTTGTAGATTACTGTGGAATCTCCAAGATCCTTTCAGAGGATCTGTAAGATGAGAACTATTTTCATAATAATACTAAGACATCATTTACCTTTTGTTGCTGTGTTGATAATGGCACTAATGATTCAAAATCAATGATGGTGTTAAACTCCTGGCACATTGAACTAAGAGATGGCACCAAATTGTATTAATTGTCATAGTATTCCTCAATATCATGCACTTCCAATTAAGGAAATGCTAATTTTACTTAAGAATGTATTTGGCCAAGCATGGTGGCTCATGCCTGTAATCCCAGCACTTTGGGAGGCTGAGATGCATGGATCACCTGAGGTCAGGAGTTCGAAATCAGCCTGACCAATGTGGTGAAACCCCATCTCTACTAAAAAAAAAAAAAAAAAAAAAAAAAAATTAGCAGGGTGTGGTGACACATGCTTGTAATCCCAGCTTCTTGGGTGGCTGAGGCAGGAAAATCACTTGAACCCAGAAGACGGAAATTGCACCATTGCCCTCTAGCCTGGGTAAGAAGAGCGAAACTCCATCTCAAAAAAAAAATTACTTAATAAAGCATTAAGAATTATTAATGTTATTAAATCAACCCCTTGAACACACATATCTTTAATATTTGTGGGACGAAGGGGGAAAATACACATGAAGTTCTGTTGCCTACCAAAATGTACTTGTTTATTCTCAATGAAATGTAATTGTATGATTATTTAGGTTGCAAGGTAAACATGCCAGCTCTTAAAATGGAACAATTTTTTACTTGAAACAAATGACTCACATACAAATTATGGTTATTTAGACTTTGATATTTTACAGATAGTTTCTCAAAAATGAGCAAAGTGGGTCAAGTAGATTACTTAGAGCACAACAATGGACAATATTTGTTGCCAATAAAAATATTTGAGGTTTCAAGTAAAAATTAGCATTTTAGGAAACTAATATCTGCCATTGTTAATTTTATAGTTTCCATACATAAAACTTTTCTGCTTAGATCAGCAGTGATGTTAACTAATGCGATTTTTCAATGTTATATAATGAAATGTGTCAAGATTTAGAATGTTTTTGAAAACAAATATTTTCCAAATGGCAAATGATGAAACAAAATTATGAATAGATAAAAGAGCCACTCAAGGTATAAGATGGGTTTTGTTGTAAAAAGATATAGAAAGTTTACTGATATAGTTTAGATTTCACAAGTTATCTTTACAAAAGTACCACTTGTTCAGTTTTGGTATAGAATTTAAAAAGAATATTCTCAGTTATCTGAAAGGCTATTCATATGAGTATGGGGCTCAATTTTTAAAAAACATACCTTAGCCAAAATGGTGTGTTGTACATAATGGAGTGAGTGCAGAAGCTGATATTAGAATTCAACTATTTTTCTATTAAGCCAGACACTAAAGAAATTTGCTAATATGCAAAACAATGCCCATATTATCAGTACATTTTTTTGTTTTGTAAAATAGTTATTCATTATGAAATATGTTGCCTATATTAACGTATAATGTGTTCGTTATTATAACTTTAAAATTAACTATATTGTAAAATTTTTTCAGTTTTCTTTTTTTTTTTTTTGAGATGGAGTTTTGCTCTTGTCACCCAGGCTGGAGTGCAATTGTGTGGTCTCTGCTCACTGCAACCTCTGCCTCCCAGGTTCCAGTGATTCTCTTGCCTAAGGTTCAAGAGTAGCTGAGATTACAGGCACCCACAACTATGCCTGATTAATTTTTGCAATTTTAGTACAGACGGGGTTTCACCAGGTTGGCGAGGCTGGTCTCAAACTCCTGACCTCAGGTGATTCATTCACCTCAGCCTCCCAAAGTTTTGAGATTACAGGCATGAGCCACCATGCCCAGCCCAGTTTTAATTTCTAATACAGTAAATATTGGAGTTATAACCTACATAAACAAGCTCTTTGGTACCCTCAATAATTTTTAAGAGTGTTAAGGGGTCCTGAAACCAAAACGTTTGAGAACTGACCATTTTAGGTAACTGAGTTAGCTAGGAAATAGAGGATTACAGGAATATCTGTAGTGCTTTGTCATTGGTAAGATTACATTTCTTTCTAATCAGTATGCATCTTTCAGTGAAATCAAATGGGTCTTTAATAAATGTTTGTTGTAACTATTCTAAAATAATCATAGGTGACACCTAGTGAATATTGACTATGCATCAGTCTGTGTGAAGGACAGAAAGGATACAGCAGCAGTCAGACACTGTCCCTGGTTAGTGGAGCTTAGAGTAATGGAAAAGACAGACATTCACTGAGAATCTACTGGGTGGGAGTAAGAGTCAGCACTCTGTTCAGGATGCTAGAAGGCATCCTAGTTCCCCCTGATCGGAGGACTGACACTGGAAACCTGAGAAGAGAAAGGGTTTAAGATGTCTTTGGTGGGATTTGGGGACATGACTTGTGATTAATTAGATATAAACATTAAGGAAAAGAGGAAGGATTAAAGGATTACTAAGCTTCGTGGTTTAAATACGTTTATTCAATTTTCAGTTCAACAAGTGTTTGTTAAGTGCCTACTATATTCCAGGTATTCTAAGTGTTGAGAGGAGAGTACTTAGCAAGAAATTGCAGGTTAGTGGGATTGAGATGGGCTGGTGAGAGGAGGGGGCAGATCATCAAACAATTGATCAATTAGTCAATAAGTTGTTAAAGGATGACTACCATTGCAAAATATTAAAATAAGCAGATATAAGAGAGAAGGACTGGGAGACCACTTTGGATTGGGTTAGGGAAGCTCGTCTGAAAATAAGTGGAGTGATAGTCCATGTTTTTGGATAGTAAGGCTCAATATTGTTAAGATATCATTTCCAATATGTTCTACAGATTTGACGCAATCTCAATCATAATCTCAGAAAGTTATTTTGGAGCACTAACAAACTAATTCTAAAGTTTATATGGAGAGGCAAAAGACCCAGAATAGCCAACTCAGTATTGAAGTAGAAAATCCAAGTTAGAGGATTGACACGACCCAACTTGATTATAAAGCTACATTAATCAAGACAGTGTGGTTTTGACAAATCAGTAGATGAGTAGGTCAATAGGACATAATGGAGAGCCCAGAAATAGACCCACATAAATATAGTTAACTAATCTTTGACAAAGGAGCAAAAGCAATGCAATGAAGAGAGTATAGTTTTTCAACAAACGGTGCTAAAATAATTGCACATTCACATGCAAAAAGAAAAAACAACAAATTAAGACCACAGACCTTACAGACTTAAAAAAAATTAACTCAAAATTGATCATAGGCCTAACAATGAAACCATAGACCCTAAACCATAAACCTATAAAACTTCTAGAAGAAAACCTATGGGAAAATCTAAATAACCTTGCATTGTTGATTAAAATTAAAAATATATTTTCTGTGAAACATATTGTTAAGAGAATGAAAAGACAAGCCACATACTGGAGGAAAGTGTTTGTAAAACACATATAAAGAAATTGAATCCAAAATATACAAAAAAAGTCTTAAAACTTAACAATAAGACACCAAACAATTAAAAATGAGTAAATGATCTAAACGGCAACTCATTAAGGAAGATTTACAGATGGCAAATTGCATATGAAAAGATGCTCAATGTCATGTCATCAGGGAATTGCAAATTAAAACAAACCATATACCTATTAGAATGGTTAAAATCCAAAATACTGGCAACACCAAATGCTGGTGAAGATGTGTAGTAACAGGAACTCTGATTCATTGCTGGTGGGAATACAAAGTGGTACAGCCACTTTGCAAGATATTATGACAGTTTTTTACAAAACTAAACATAGTCTTACCATATGATCCAGCACTCATGCTCTTGGCTATTTATCCAAATGAGTTGAAAACTTATGCCCATACAAAAACCTGCTGCTATGGTTTGCATGTTTGCTCCTTCCCAAACTCGTGTTGAAATTGGATTGCCATTGTACAGTATTAACAGGTGAGACTTTTAAGAGGTGATTAGGATTAATGTGGATTAATGTGGTTATTTTTGGTACAGTTTTGTTATTACAGGAGTGGGTTCTTTATAAAAGGACCTCCAAAGAAAAAAAGAATGAGTTTACCCCACTTTGTCTCTCTCTCTCGCCATCTCTTTGCTCTTCCACCATCTGATGTCTTCCACCATATAATGCTGCAGCAAGAGGGTCCTTGCAAGATGCTGTCACCTTGATATTGGACTTCCTAGCCTCCAGAGCTGTGAGCCAATAAACTTGTTTGTTATAAATTACCCAGTTTCAGGTATTCTGTTACAGCATCAAAAGCAGACTAAGACACCTGCTCATGAATGTTTATAGCAGCTTTATTCATAATTTCCAAAACATGGAAGCAAAAAGATGTCCTTTGATAGGTGAATGGATAAACAAACTGTGGTTTGTTCATATAGTGGAATATTATTCAACAACAAGAAATGAACTGTTAAGCCATAAAAAGACATAGAGAAACCTTCAAAGCATATTGTTAAGAAAAAAATGCCAATCTGGAAAGGCTACATACTGTGTGATTCCAACTACAAGACATTCTGGGAAAGGCAAAACTATAGACAGAAAAATGATCAGTGGTTGCCAGGGATGGATGGAGAGTGAGAAGGGAGTTGAATGACTAGAGCATGGGGAATTTTTAGGGCAGTGAAACTATGCTGCATGATACTGTAATCTAAGAAGATAAACAAACAGCTGATAAGCACATGTCATTACACATTTGCCAATGCTCTTAGAATTCTACAACATAAAGAGTGAACCCTGATGTAAATTATGGACTTTAGTTAACAGTAACATATCCATATTGGTTCATCAGTTGTAACAAATGTATGATACTAATGCCAAATTCTAACAATAAGGGAGGCTGCATATGGATTGGGGAGGGTAAATAGGAACTCTCTGTACTTTCTGCTCAGTTTTTCTATAAACCAAAAACTGTTGTAAAAATAAAAGTCAATTAACTGAAAAAAAATGTAAAGAGAATTCTTATCTGGCAACCCCAGGAACAGAAAAACCACTGTGTCTGTATTTGGTGGGTGGATGGAAAGTGGAATGGAGTGAGTTTAAAGGAGTTGAGACAGGCCACATTATTGGAACTTTGAAAGCCTGAGGAAGGTTTTGATTTCTTTCTTTGTGTAATGAAATGCCTCTGAAAAGATCAGTATTTTAAAAATTCTCTTTGGCAGCTGTAGGGGGAATACATGGTTCCTACAGTGGAAGCCAGGAGTTTATAAGGTTATTGGTTCAGCCCAAGCAAAAGCTAATATGAGCTAATGGTAGCAGAGGAGGTAGAAAGCAGTGATCGTATTTCCAAAGTAAAGGCAGAAACTACCGTTTTATGTTGGAACTGGGGGTGGAGACTGAGTAAAAGAGAAGAATTCAGCCAAGCACAGTGGCTCAGACCTGTCATCCCAGCACTTTGGGAGGCCTAGCCGGGTGGATCACCTGAGGTCAGGAGTTCAAGATCAGCCTGGCCAACATGGTAAAAGCCCGTCTCTACTAAAAATACAAAAATTAGCCCAGCATGGTGGCAGGAGACTATAATCCCAGCTACTTGGGAGGCTGAGGCAGGAGAATCGCTTGAACCCAGGAGGTGGAGGTTGCAGTGAGCTGAGATTGTGCCACTGCACTCCAGCCTGGGCAACAAGAGCAAAACTCTGTCTCAAAAAAAAAAAAAAAAGAAAGAACAAGAAAAATCCAATACAGGAATCAAAGTTTTGCGCAAGCAATTGGGTGTCTTGTAGTACCATTAACAGATATAATAAACGATAAGTTAAAAAGTAAGGAGTTATTTTTGTCCTTGTTAAGTTTGAGATGCCTATTAAACATCCAAGTGGAGATCTCAATTTTACT
>CAUYQU010036812.1:0-33036 GCA_963574635.1 Cheracebus regulus
GTGCCACTTTTTTTTTTGTCCAGTCTATCATTGATGGACATTTGGGTTGGTTCCAGGTCTTTGCTATTGTAAACAGTGCTGCAATGAACATATCTGTGCATGAGTCTTTATTATAGAACGATTTATAATCCTTTGGGTATATATCCAGTAATGGGATTGCTGGGTCAAATGGAATTTCCATTTCTAGGTCCTTCAGGAATCGCCACACTGTCTTCCACAATGGTTGAAGTAATATACACTCCCACCAACAGTGTAAAAATGTTCCTTTTTCTCCACAACCTCTCCAGCATCTGTTGTCTCCAGATTTTTTTAATGATCACCCTTCTAACTGGTGTGAGATGGTATCTCAATGTCGTTTTGATGTGTATTTCTCTAATGACCAGTGATGATGAGCATTTTTTCATATCTTTGTTGGCTGCATATTTGTCTTCTTTTGAGAAATGTCTGTTCATATCCTTCATCCATTTTTGAATGGGTTTTTTTTGTTCTTCTATATCTACTTTAGTTCTTTGTAGATTCTGGGTCTTAGCCCATTGTCTGATGGGTAAATTGCCAAAAATTTTTCCCATTCTGTTGGTTGCCTGTTTACTCCAATGATTGTTTCTTTTGCTGTACAGAAGCTCTTAAGTTTAATTAGATCCCTTTTGTCTATTTCAGCTTTTGTTGCCACTGCTTTTGGTGTTTTAGTCATGAAGTCCTTGCCTGTGCCTATGTCTTGAATGATTTTGTCTAGGTTCTTTGAGGGTTTTTATGGTATTAGTTCTTATGTTTAAATCTTTAATCCATCTGGAGTTAATTTTTGCATAAGGTGTGAAGAAGGGGTCCAGTTTCAGTCCTGCCTATGGCTAGCCAGTTTTCCCAGTGCCATTTATTAAACAGGGAATCCTTTCCCCATTACTTGTTTTTGTACAGTTTTCAAAGATCAGATAGTTGTAGATGTGTGGCATTGCTTCAGAGGCCTCTGTTCTGTTCCTTTGGTAAGTATCTCTGTTTTTGTGCCAGTACCATGCTGTTTTGGTTACTACGGCCTTGTAGTATAGTTTGAAGTCAGGTAGCATGATGCCTCCAACTTCATTCTTTTTGCTTAGGATTGTCTTGGCTATGCAGGCTGTCACTTGATTCCATATGAAATTTAAAGTGGTTTTTTTTCCAGTTCTGTGAAAAAGGTCAGTGATAGCTTGATGGGGATAGCATTGAATCTATAAATTACTTTGGGCAATATGGCCATTTTCACAATATTGATTCTTCCTAACCATGAGCATGGAATGTTTTTCCGTCTGTTTGTGTTCTCTCTTATTTCTTTGAGCAGTGGTTTGTAGTTCTCCTTTAAGAGATCTTTTACCTCCTTTGTTACTTGTATTCCTAGATATTTTATTCTCTTTGTAGTAATTGTAAATGGGAGTTGACTCATGATTTGGCTATTTTTCTGCTATTGGTGTATAGGAATGCTTGTGATTTTTACACATTGATTTTGTATCCTGAGACTTTGCTGAAGTTGCTTATCAGCTTAAGGAGGTTTTGGGCTGAGATGATGGGGTCTTCTAAATATACAATCATGTCATCTGTAAATAGTGACAATTTGACTTCCTCTTTTCCTAATTGAATTCCCTTTCTTTCTTTTTCTTGCTTAATTGCTCTGGCTAGAACTTCCAATACTATATTGAGAAGGAGTGATGAGAGAGGGCATCACTGTCTACTGCCATTTTCTAAAGGGAATGATTCTGATTTTTGCCCATTCAGTACAGTATTGGCTTTGAGTTTGTTGTAAATAGCTTTTATTGTTTTGAGATAGCTTCCATTGATACATAGTTTATTGAGAGTTTTTAGCATAAAGGGCTGTGAATTTTGTTGAAAGCCTTCTCTGCATCTATTGAGATAATCATGTGGTTTTTGTCTTTGGTTCTGTTTATGTGGTGAATTATGTTTATAGATTTGTGTATGCTGAACCAGCCTTGCCCTGCTGGGCTGAAGCCTACTTGATCATGGTGGATAAGCTTTTAGATGTGCTGTTGGAATCGGTTTGCCAGTATTTTACTGAAGATTTTACATAAATGTTCATCATGGATATTGGCCTGTAGTTTTCTTTTTTAGTTGTGTCTCTGCCAGATTTTGGTATTAGGATGATGTTGGTCTCATCGAAAGAGTTAGGGAGGATTTCCTCTTTTTGTATTGTTTGGAATAGTTTCAACAGGAATGGTACCAGCTCCTCTTTGTACGTCTGGTAGAATTCAGCTGTGAACTTGTCTGGATCTGGACTTTTTATGGTCAGTAGGCTATTAACTGCTGCTTCGATTTCAGATCTTCTTACTGGTCTATTCAGGATTTCCACTTCTTCCTGGGTTAGTCTTGGAGTGTGCAAGTGTCCAGGAATTTATCCATTTCTTCCTGATTTGCTGGTTTATGTGTATAGAGTTGTTTGTAGTAATCTCTGATGGTAGTTTTTATTTCCCAGGAATCTGTGATGGTCTCCCCTTTATCATTTTTTTTATTGCATCTATTCAAGTCTTCTCTTTTCCGTTTTATTAGTCTAGGTAGCAGTCTGTTTATTTTGTTGATCTTTTCAAAAAAAGAGCTCCTGGATTGATTGATTTTTTGAAGGGTTTTTGTGTCTCTATCTCCTTCAGTGCTGCTCTGATCTTAGTTATTTCTTGTCTTCTGCTTGCTTTTGAGTTTTTTTATCTAGCCCCTCTAGCTCTTTCAATTTTGATGATAGTGTGTCGATTTTCTTGTTTCTCATGTGGGTATTTATTGCTATAAATTTTCCTCTAGACACTGCTTTAAATGTGACCGATAGGATCTGGTATGTTGTGTCTTCATTCTCATTGGTTTCAAAGAACATTTTTATTTCTGCCTTCATTTCATTGTTTATCCATTTGTCATTCAGGAGCAAGTTGTTGAGTTTCCATGTGATTGTGTGGTTTTGAGTACTTTTCTTAATCCTGAGTTGTAATTATTAAGCTGTGGTCTGAGAGACTGTTATAATTTCTGTTCTTTCACATTTGCTGAGGAGTGATTTACTTCCAATTATGTGATTCACTTCCAATTTTGGAATAAGTGCAATGTGGTGCTGAGAATAATGTGTATTCTTTGGATTTGGGATGGAGTGCCCTGTAAATGTCTATTAGGTCCGTTTGGTCCAAATCTGCATTCAAGTCCTGATATCCTTGTTGACTTTCTGTCTCATTGATCTGTCCAATATTGTCAGTGGAGTGTTAAAGTCTCCCACTATTATTGTGCGGGAGTCTAAGTCTCTTTGTAGGTCTTTAAGAACTTGCTTTATGTATCTAGTTGCTCCTGCATTTGGTGCACAAATATTTAGGATAGTTAGTTCTTCTTGTTGCATTGATCCTTTTACCATTATGTAATGCCTTTCTTTGTCTCTACTGATCTTTGTTGGCTTAAAGTCCATTTTATCAGAGACTGGGATTGCTACTCCTACTTTTTTTTGGCTCTCCATTTGCTTGGTAAATCTTCTTCCATCCCTTTATTTTGAGTCTGTGTGCATCTTTACATGTGAGAAGCATCTCCTGAGTACAGCACACCAATGGGTCTTGACTTTTTATCCAGTTTGCCAGTCTGTGTCTTTTGATTGGGGCATTTAGGCCATTTACATTCAATGTCAATACTGTTATGTTTGAATTTGATCCTGCCATTTTGTTACTGGCTGGTCATTTTGCCCATTAATTGACATGGCTCCTCCATTACATTGTTATTCTTTACCATTTGGTACATTTTTGCAGTGGCTGGTACTGATTGTTCCTTTCCCTGTTTAGTACTTCCTTCGGTGGCTCCTGTAAGGCAGGTCTTATAGTGATGAAATCTCTCAGCAGTTGCTTGTTCTTAAAGGATTTTACTTCTCCTTCACTCATGAAGCTTAATTTGGCTGGATATGAAATTCTGGGTTGAAAGTTCTTTTTTAAAGGATGTTGAATATGGGCCCCCACTCCCTTCTAGCTTGCAGGGTTTCTGCCGAGAGATCCATTGTGAGTCTGATAGTCTTTCCTTTGTGGGTGACTCAACCTTTCTCTCTCGCTGCCCTTAGGATTTTTTTTCCTTCATTTCAACCCTGGTGAATCTGACAACTATGTGCCTTGGGGTTGCTCTTCTTGAGGAATATCTTTGTGGTGTTCTCTGTATTTCCTGGATTTGAATGTTGCCCTGCCTTGTTAACTTGGGAATGTTCTCTTGGATAATATCTTGAAGAGTGTTTTCCAACTTGGATTCATTCTCCCCATCACGTTCAGTTATGCCGATCAAGTGTAGATTACATTTTTTTCACATAATCCCATAGTTGTTGGAGGCTTTGTTCATTTTTTTCACTCTGTTTTCTCTAATCTTGCCTTCTTATTTCATTGATTTGATCTTCTATCTCTGATATCCTTTCTTCTGCTTGATCGATTTAGCTGTTGAAACTTGTGTATGCCTCGTGAAGTTCTCTTGCTGTTTTTCAGCTCCATCAAGTCGTTTATGTTCTTCTCTAAGCTGGTTATTCTAGTTAGCATTTCATCTAACCTTTTTTCAAGGTTCTTAGTTTCTTTGCATTGAGTTAGAACATGGTCTTTTAACTCAGAGAAGTTTGTTATTACCCACCTTCTGAAGCCAGCTTCTGTCAATTTGTCAGATTAATTCTCTGTCTTTGTTACCTTGATGGTGAGGAGTTGTGATCCCTGGGAGAAGAGATGTTCTGTTTTTTGATGATTTCATCCTTTTTGTGTTGTTTTTTTCTCATCTTCATGGATTTATCTCCCTTTAATCTTTGAAGGTGGTGATTTCAGGAGGAGTCTCTGAGTGGACGTTTTTTTGTGGAGGTTGGAGCTGTGTCATTTTTTGGCCTGTAGAGGGAGTTGCTGAGCTCTCTCGGGTTCAGTCAGATTGTTGGGTGGATGGGCCTTCCCTGGAGTTTGTTTGCAGGTGAGATTGGCCCCGCCTTCCCAATGGCGTCTCTCCTTCCCCAGCTGGATCTTCCTGGTTGGGGTCAAGCTGGTGCATTTGCTGCCAAGCTCTCTAGATAGGGATTCAGTTTGAGCTCTGTGGAGGTGAAGCCTGCCAGGCCTTATGGTCTGTTTCCCTGCTTTCCACTCTGCCTCCCTCTGTGGGACAGTCCGTCCTGCTGGCGTTAGTCCAAACTCCCGCCCAGGTCCTGCGACGACTTGATGCCCAGTAGACCACTGCTCAGATTTGTATTGACTACCCACAGTGCCTCACTGTCTGGCAGGGCCCCCATGGACCGTGGGTTGCAGGAGGGATGAGGTAAGCACAGGATCCAAAACAGAGCACCGAGGGGTGAAGTCTTCCAACCCCAGATAGCAGATAAATAACACAGCTTCATCCTTTAAGGGTTTTTAAGTCTCTGAAAGATAATGCAAAGAGCATAACAAAGTCAAGGGAATACATGGAATTCTCTTCAGACTTTTATGATTTTCTCAACAAGTTATTGTGGACTTATTTTGTGTAGTTTGGGAAATAGATTTCAGTCTGCATTTTTATAATATTATTTATATGGGGGAGAGAGAAAGACACAATGAGGTATATTAAAGTAACATAACCGAAGCCTGTAAGATTACACTGTGACATAGAGTAGAATATGACAAATCTTCTTGGAAATGCACTAGGAAGAAATTCAAAGAGAAAGTGATACTTTAAGTCTTGATTATTAGAAAATCTTCTTGAGGTGGACAAGATGGAGAAAACATGACAATTGAGATAGCAGTGAAGGCCAGTGTGAGATTTTAAATATCACTATATGTTTGGGGGAATGGATGTGGTTCCAGGTATGAAATGGAGCATGAGAAAAAGGAAGGCTAGAGATAACCACAAAAGACAGAATAACGTGAGTCTTCTAAATCGCATGAAATATTTTGGACTTTGTTAATTACAGACATCCTCTAACACACCGCAGGCCCTCTTCATGAAGAACGGAGATGCCAATGTGGCTTTTTCCACATCAGAATCAGTGATGACTTCAATTATACAGTCCTGACTTCAATTGACTTTTGATATATACATTGTTTACAATGCTATTAGCTTAGCACCTTCTACATTCCTATCAATTTTTAACAGTAATTATCTTCATTATTGCTATCAGCTAATTGGAAAGGTTGTAAATAGACCTAAAGTTCATTAATCTTAAATCTTTAATAGTTAAATATTGTTATCACCTGGTACCAAGGGGTTGCTATGGGGCAGTATGGAGAAAGTGGGTAGAGAATCATTGTTCAAGGATTGTACTGAATTCTATTAGATACTTGATCACTTTGGATTAATCGTTCCATCTCTGCTTGCCTTTATTTCATCATCAATAGAATGGAAATTAGCAGTTTCAATTCTCACAGTTGCCTTTAAGGATTAAGATCTAATGGATACACATAGGCAAAAGATAAACTGTCGACTCAGGATAAGAATGAAATGTAGGGGCTGGGTGCGGTGGCTCATGCCTATAATTCCAGCACTTTGGGAGGCCCAGGCGGGTGGATCACCTGAGGTCAAGAGATCGAGACCATCCTGGTCACCATGGTGAAACCTCATCTCTACTAAATATACAAAAATTAGCTGGGCATGGTGGCGCACGCCTGTAGTCCCAGCTACTTGGAAGGCTGAGGCAGGAGAATTGCTTGAACCCAGGAGGCGGAGGTTGTGGTGAGCCGAGATCGCACCTTTGCACTCCAGCCTGAGTAACAGGAGCAAAACTCTGTTTCAAAAAAAAAAAAAAAAAATGAAATGTATACAACTTAACTATTTAGCTTAAAAGCATTTCAAAATAAAAAAAAATAGACAAAGGCTAAGCAGATCTTTAATAACCAGGTTGACAAGTGCCCCTCCAGAAATTTTTCCAGAAAAGATGAGGTCCCCAGTGTGAGTGGACTCATCATGTCTTCACAACTGACACGAGCAAATATTTTAAACATCTAGCTTTGTTCCAAAGTGTTCCTTGCCTGGCAACTTTGAATTGCAATGTGATTTCTCAATTCTGTTTCTACTCATGGAGGGGGAAGTATGAGCCAAAGGAAAAACTCTTACAATCTACAAATAGCTGCACTTATAATTTGCAATGACAAAACTAGAAGTCTGAGTTAAAGTCTTGGTTACTTATGAACTTACTTGTGGGTGTCCTTCTTCAAGTCTACCTTTATAAAAGTAACGTCATCTTTCTCATTAATGTGACTGTTGGTAAAGATCATATTGCTCTTGCTAACTGAACCGCATGTCTTTTGTGTTGATTTGTTTTAGTGACAGTCCTAGTCCAGAGACTGTATACATGGTTTCTTTCATATCTCAGAAGGAGCAATTACTTTTTTGTTAATTATTTCACAAGATTGATATGAGGCACTGGAAAGTTGAAAAGTAACAAATAAAGTAGGCTAGATTACTGCCACTGTATTCAAATTTCACCTAAGAGATTATAATTAGTGCATTACAATTTGTGCATTTATATCCTCTAACATCTAAATCACTAATATTCAATACTTAAAAGAATTATTCTACTAGATATTTTTACTAAAGAATCTTCTTAAAAAATTAAATACTAAAATTAAAAGAAATAAGTCTCTCGTATAATTTTAACCAGTATATTAGTGAATTGATACAAGAAAAATAAATTCGGTAATAACTTCATTAATTTACATTTAACCAGTTTCATCCAAGCTCTGCCATCTTTTAATATTGTAAAAGAATATATCATCTGGACACCTTTTTGAGTAACAGAAATGCATGCCATCATCATTACTACTGAAAAATGTTAAGAATATTCTAAACAGTCTTAAGAACTCAGGATATTCTAAATTTATAAATAAGGTGATGATAGGGGTATGCCTTTAAAATATCACATAGTAGCAGTACTGCTTACCAGGCCTGACAAAAGATTATTTCTCTGGAAGAATAAATCTAGGTTTGATGTTTTAATTTAGTATTTGAGCAGAGCTCAGTATTGTGAAGTTGCATATTAACTTGTGATTTTATTTTCAGTAGTAATGATAAGCCCAAGGAATAGATTTTTATTGCCTGATATGGCATTGACTTATTTTAATCTAATCCTTCCTTCCTTCCTTCCTTCCTTCCTTCCTTCCTTCCTTCCTTCTTTCCTTCTTTCCTTTCTTCCTTTCTCTCACTTTCACTTTTCTCTTTCATGTGCTGCAAATCTCTCATTCTCCAAGTGCTCTTGACACTAGCTTACTATTTTTACTGGTTCCTTCACTTATTATTTTAGTAAATCTTTGATCTTTTGTCTGTGCAATATTTTATCTATTGGTACAGCTCATGTTTTAAATGTTATATGTGTATATATACACATATATATGTATACATGTGTGTTTATATGTGTATAACCTATGATAGTGTTTGGATCACAAAAAGCACATGAAATATTAGCTATTAGTATTATTCTTTTGGCAGTATAACTTAGAAATTAAAGATATGGATTTTAGAATGAGACACACTGGATTTAAATTCAAGCTTTGGGTCATATAAATTATGTAAATTTTATTCTTTAACCCTCTCAAAGTTCCTATGATTAATACAGACAGTGACAGCAACTGCCTCCTGTGATTGTTGTGAGGATTAAATACCATTAAGCATTTTAAAGTTCTTGGCAAAATTTTGATATTTCCTAAATGTTTAATGTTACTATTATTCATATAAAAGGAAACTGTTCTCAGAATATGGATGTAATAAACACTGACTGTGATGGATTGTGCAGTACTATATTTACAAGAGAGTAGAAGAACACTTATGCTTCTATAGCCATAATAACTAGAATAAAATTACCTGTGTTTTAGTAGATCTCCCATCAAATGCCACTGAAGTTGGTAAAGAAACATTTCCCGTTTTCTTAATGTGCAAATTGCTGAAATGGATTTTCTTAAGTGAAAGATTTCTACTCCTAAATTCTTTTAAGTATGTCCTAGTTCCCAGAAGAGAGATTTAAAATTGCTCCCAAGCACCAGACACACATTTCAAAGTGCAATATTCAGTGAGCCCTTCAGAATCTGCTTAATAATGAACACTTGTGTGTGGACATGAGGCTAATATACTTGATATATTGATTATAGTCCTGCTGAAATATGAACGTTTTCTGCCTAACCAAGTGTCCTCAAGAAAGAAATTTAGAATCTCTGCCTGGACCAATTAGGAGGTGCACAAATTTGACTTGTCCTACCACATCCCAGAGTTCATATTGATAAAAGAACTGAAGACATTCATTGAATTTTCCTCTTTTTGCTTTGCCCTTGTGCAAATTAAGTAAAGAATGACTGACCAAGAGCCAGGAGGCATGCCTGTGATTAACTAATGAGAAACCCTTACAAAGGCAATGTCAGTTGGGGTGGAGGGGAATCAGAGTTTCAATAAATGGATTTTGATTTGAGCTAGAAAAAAAGCAGACTAAGATGAGAGGCAGAAACAAGTAAATATCAGCCTCATTCCTCACAGTCTGCCATGATCATGCTTGAAAATAATTTAAAAAATGAAATGGTTTTCATCTACCACCCAACCTTCTTCCTAGGCACCCTTTCTACTGTCAGCCTTCGTGTGTATAATATTAACCTAACACAAGAGCAGTTAGGAAGATAACCTACCACCAAACATGTATACCTGTGTGAGAGTGAGAGCACATGCTGTAAGTACTCTCTGATCAAGAAACTGTTGTTGGTTATTATTTTTAAAAATCAGTGTGGTTTTATAGGAGACAGCCTTTATTTTTACACCATTGTGCAGTCACATGCTCTGTGTGGCCTTGGGGAACTTCCTTAAGCAATCTAGGCTCAGTCAATTTTCTTATCTGTGAAATGTTAATAATATTACCAGAACTTGCAAGAATGCTGTTAACACTAAATAAGAGCAGAAATGTTGAGATGATTCAGTGAGGTGATGGATGTAAAAACACAGTTCCTGACACTTTGTTTATAGCAAATTGATGTTAGTTTTCTTTTGTTAATCTGTTATGGCTCCGTACTAATTAATCTTAATTAATCCACATTATTGTTCTCTCATAATTAGCATAGACCTCACGGCAGTCTTTTCTTGTGTACTTATTTTCTGAAAGAGGTCTCTCAAGATGTGTGGCAATCTGAAACATCAAATTCTGCCATCTTTGAAAGACCCTGGCAAGGGAATATTTCGTAAGGCAATAATTTGTCTCTCTATGCTGAAGCATACTTGACTGATCTAGAACAGACCGATTCCTGAAGCATGATCGTCAGGGCTTCCTTATCATCCATGACCTTAATGCGTACAGTTTTTACTTTTGAGAAAAACTTGTAAGCTGAGTGTTACATAAGGAGCTGGGAGACTAAGGAGAATATCATACCTTGGGGAATACTCCACCATGCAAATCATGTGGTTTTATATAAGCAAAAAGCCAAGTCACTGAACCACACAGTGTGTATCTGCTTTATAATATAGAGCAAATGGTCTGTGGTCTGATGTTATAAGGAATCTACTCCTACCTTCCAAGTCCCTTCATTTCCACTGGTTTAATCAAGAGTGGGTCTCAGAGGAATTCACTTGAGTCCTAAAGCATGTGTTCTGCCATGTTCCAGAATTTCTCAATATTTTAACCTGATATCTTTGTCTGCTAAATCTAGGATGTGCCCATAATCTTGAACCTGACATTTTAGTAGTCATTACCTGTGCATATGTATACTTTTAAATATGGTAATTCTTTACTTACTTATGTGTATTGGCTGGCTCTTAAACCAGAATATTCTGGTTTACATTTTCTCATTACGTTAAGAATCTAGACATTTGTAAGGTACAACTAGTTGGTTAAATTTTCCTAAATTAGAGTTAAATTGTGATATACTTGACCTAATAGCCAATTTCTTCTTGAGAGAAGAAATTTTTTTTATTGTTGCTTGTTTTTCGTTTTGATTTTTTTTGAAATGGAGTCTCACTTTGTTGCCCAGTTTGGAGTGCAATGGGGTGATCTTGGCTAACGGCAACCTCCACCACCCAGGTGTAAGCAGTTCTTTTGCCTCAGCATGCCTAGTAGCTGGGCTTACAGGCACACTCTACAATGCTCAGCTAATTTTTTTGTATTTTTAGTAGAGACAGAGTTTCACTATGTTGGCCAGGCTGGTCTTAAACTCCTGACCTCAAGTGATCCACTTGTCTTGTCCTCTCAAAGAGCGGAGATTATGAGCCACCAGGCATTCATAGATGGTGAACATGACCCATCTTATGGACGTTTATTGGCTTTTTCTTTCTAACATCCTGGTATTTGCTGACAGCACACATGGAAAAAAGTTGTCAAAGCATCTGAAATTGAGTCTTCTGTGAGCTCAACAACTTGAAATTCCACGTCCTGGAGCTGATGTGATCGTTGCAACTGCTGGGTGCCTAAACTGAGCCCCTCATTGGTATCATTCTACCGCAGGGACATACAAGACATTTCATAGATCAATTACTTTTGTCCATTTTATTTATGGAGAAAACATTGATTTGTCTTTAGGGAAATATGAGCTTATTCTGGAAAGTGATTTGTGGTTCTACCACACAAGACCCTAGCCAGCATAAACATTCTGCCTCATGAATTGGCATGGAATTTCACATATGACCACCTCTTACCAAGATATTCATTTTGTGGATAAAGAAGCCTAGCAATGGGCTGAGACTCATGAAACTCTCTACTATTTCCTTATCATAATCGTTTAATTGAACACAAAGCCAACTGGAAGACAACACCCTCACAGGTTAATGACCTTTCCTTTAAGATGCAATATAAATCTCAAACTAGCTATCCAGGATCTGGTATGGTTTCCCCATAGCTAGAATACCAAAGAGGTGGTAGGTGGGAGTTTTATGTCTCACTATTACATGTGATGCAATGTGTAAGAGACTTCTGCTCGTTGTCCTCTCAACCATGGCTTCAAAAGTTCAAAAGTCTCATTGGCTGAGGGAGGATGGCTTCCACCATGAAACACATTTGTGGTTTTAAAAACTGAATTTTGAAACTGAGATCTTACCATTTGGGGTTCTTCACACCTCTGAATCAAAAAGCAGAGCAGGTGTCAACTGAAGTGGCTGGTGTGATTGATTACAAATACGATGGAGAAACTGGATGAGTGTTACACAGTGGGTGCAAAAAGAAAGATGTGCATATCCTGCAGGATTTATCTCAACACCTTGGAGTGTTCTTATTTTTAGTAATAAAGGTCAGTTGGACATTGTGGCAACCAAAATAAAACAAGCAAACAAAAATATTCACTGCTTGGGTTTTCTGAAATTAAGTAATTAGAAAAACTTCTGAGGAGTCAAGGATGTAGAAAAGGGCAACAGGAACATAGACTAGCAAGAGAGAAAAGATAGCTACAATTATTAGTTGGTTTCATGACCAGCTACACAAGCAGGGACTTAGTGACGATGCTTGTGTTAATTTTTTTGTTCATACATGAAGAACACTGGTGATAGTCAACATCAGTCAGACTTCAATATGAGGAATGGAATATTTTGGAATTAATGCCACCATGATATTGATTGGATTTGTTTCACATGCTTTGAAGATATGTCTTTACTTCCAAAGAAAGGACAAGATCAACGCTTCAAAACAAAATAAATGGTCTGTACTGTTTATTCTCTGTTGTGCCCATAGATCTGTTCTCCGTCCTTCTCTGCTTGGCTTTGTGCTCTGGAAGGAACACAGCTCTTGACTGTTATTCTAGGCTTCTTGTCCTCTGTCTTCCATATTCATAGGATGGCACAGCCATCTTATTCCCACAGTCTATTCACTGCAAATTAGCAATGAACATAGTTTTCTATCCTCACAGGTCATCAGTCAACCTTTCTATCAGAGCTACTATCTTATGAGTTTCCAATATGATTTAGGGCTCCTAATAGCTTCCTTCTCATTCTTACAATGCACTGAGTGCTATACACATCTTGGGATTTTTAACACTGTTCAGACCTATGGAAATAGTCCATTTTTTAATCTTCACTCAAGTAAACCCTCTGAGTGTGCCATCTGTTTCTTTAAGGGATCCTCTGGGGACCCAAATATCTGGTGGATTCTATCTACTAATGTTTTAAGATATTTTCATTTGTAGTTATAAGTGACACTAATTTATTGTTTTCTTTGTGTGCAATTTTGCCAGATTTTGCTACTGCTCTCCTGTTGCATCCTGTCATGACTCTCATTGAGTTTTTATAACTCTCTATAAACTGAAGATTTCACAAGAAGCTGCAAAGACAGGATAATGTCCATGTAGCCTTCACCCAGATTTAGCCATATTATTGATTTTTAAAGTTTGCTGGTTGGTTTTATCCAACTTTATTGTGTTTCTTTGCAAACCTACCTATTTTCCATGATACTTTGCCCCTTTCTTATTATACCAAACCTGTTTATTTTTATAGCACTTTATGTTTTAAATGTGTGTGTGTGTGTGTTTTTTCTTTAGCTTTTGTGGTATTCAGCATCATGTTTGGTGTATTTTAAGATTCTTGTGCCTGGTGGATTACTTGGTCATATGATCTGTAATTTTTGAGCATGCATATGAAACCATATTTACCCATGGCTTCTTTTTCTTTAACTCACCTTTCCCCTGGCTGTGATAGTGTTTCTTTTACCAGTGGTGAAAACATATGAGGCTGCAGCAAACTTTATCCTTGCCTCCTCAAAGGAAAGAATTCAGCTGAGGGGCAGAAGTAGGTTTAAGGCGGAGGGAGAGACTGAGACAAGTTTTAGATCAGGAGTGAGAGTTTACTTAAAAGTTTTAGAGCAAGACTGAAAGGAAGGAAAGCACACTTGAAGGAGAGCCAAGAGGGATACTTGAGAGACATGAGTGTGCCATTCAGCCCTTGACTCGAGGTTTTATACATTGGTATGATCCAATGTTCTCTTCTCCCTTGATCCTTCCTGTGGGTGGGCTATTGCTCACCTTCCACATGCACAGTGTTGGTCAGTACTCAGAAGTGTGACTGCATTTGTAGTGCATTTACTAGAGTTGTGCACATACTCTTTTGGAGCTTTTTTTTTACTGGTTGAATATCCTCAAAGAAAGGTCATACATCTGCCATTTTGCCTCTTAGTGCATATGCTTGAGCCCACTAACACAACTCCTGAGATCTCATCAGAAAGTTACTATCACCAGCACCAAGTATTTTCTATCTATTGAGCAACTGTCTCCCCTTGGCACCAGGTGCAATCAGTTATCATTTCAGAGAGATAGTTTGACAACCACCTGACCATCACCTGATGATCACCTGTCATTTCTGGGATGGCTCTCGGCTGCCCCCCTCATGTCTGCCTTACTACCTACTCTAAGATTTCTAGAGCATGGATGTTGAAAGCCTCTTTTGGGTTCCCTGGGTAATCATTGCTCTGAGCCTAGTTTTTAAATTAATATCTCAGCTTGAGTGACCCAAATGCAAAGTTTGATTTTATCCACGTGGAGTTTGTATTTCTCAATGGAGACATCTTTTACCACTCATTTACCTGATGCGGGGCAAACTTTCCTCAGGGCAAACCTTCCTCAGGGCTTTCCTATAGTAGTGGACCCCTTTTTAGGCTTTCTATCCCCAAGAGGGCACTTCTTTCTGGTTTCAGACTTCTGCTGAGATTTCAGTTTCAGATTCCCACTTCACATGTATCTAAGGCCAAATTTTCTCCCCTTGTACGTTCTTAATTCATTAGGTAAATAACAATTTTCATATAATTCTCAGCCTTGTTCTGTATTAGTTTGGAAGCTGACTATGTTGTCTTCAAGTTTTCCTTTGTCTGATACCTGATAATATCTTCTCTTTCTTTTAAACTCAGCTAAAAATTACACCTTAAAGATATGCTATGCTTTCTATGTGTTTGCATAATTATGTATATTTTCTTATACATAATTTCTTAGTCTAGTGTTCAGAATCTAAAAAGCATCTTCTCATGAAACCATACTAGAGATTATTCAATTTAATTCAAGTACAGTTTTATTACATATTTACCTATGTCCTACACACTTACATCAATAAGACTGACCTGACTCTGTATGAACATGTAAGATTTTTCTTTGAAAATCATAAATGAGAATATTTCTCTTTCTTTCTAGTACTGTCTACAGGCCTGAGGGAAATTCTCTCTCAAGTTGCTAACATTTAAAAAGAGGTAACTTTCTGCTCCTCATTTCCTAAGACAATCTTTGGTTACTCTCAGTTATCAAACACTTATTGGGCATCTCTCTGTTTATACCACTCTGCTGAACAATTCTAAGAGAGGAAAAAAGTGTTGCAATAGGCAACACTTTGTCTTCAAGTCATTAGGAGAAAGGAATGATTCAGGTGATCCATTGTAATAGAAGATACAATTTGTTAAGAGTTGTAGTAGAGATAAAAAGTGCTTTACCTTGGCAAAGATGATGTTTTCCTAACACAGTTGTTACTAGACTTCATGGCAGTATATCTAAGAAATATCACGAGAAAGAAAAAAATGGAAAAGAAGCCTAGGAGAGAGAAGGGTAAACCAAAGCTCAGAAGTGGGAAAGGACAATCAGCAGCCCAGGAACGGGGAGAAGCCCGTAGTCTGAATGTGTGGAGTTGGGTAGACGACATAAGTTACTTCAGGTCCTGGTGAAGTTTATGTATCAAGAGAATGATTTGGATGTTATTTTAGAGTCAGAGCTGCAAAGACAAAATAGAAGCAATAGTGGAAATATAAAATCGTCTAAGTAAATCCCGAAGGTCTGAAGATTCATTTCTGTTGGCTCTCTTCAGACAATGTGTGTATTGTAATAAAAGCTAGTTTCCTGCTCTTCTGGGTAGCTGTTGATATGCAACCTAGGAAAACACAATTATCTATTCTATTATGACTGTGAATTCACAAAGAGGGGAGGTATTTACCGAAACCTGCATTCTAAAATTCTAGTGTTCAAAAGCAATTACAAGTATTATTGTTATTTTGCATTTATATAGCTGTATTTTATTTACAAGAGCGTTTACAATTGTGTGTATATCTGTGATATTTATTTGCTTTCTCTTTCTGCAATCCTGTGAAGTGTGTCAGGGTTATTGGCCTTACTGTGCAGATTAAACATCGGAGGCAATTAAGATTTGAAGAGAGTTTCAATTTAGTTTTGGCTTTGGAAGAACAGTTCACAGGTAACAAGAAGACCATTTAAAAGTGCAAAAGATGGGTTTGCAGAAGATAGCAATAAAAGAAAAATAAATATATTTTGCTTCTAGTAAATTAAGATAAGCCCCATTTCACATTAAAAGCATTTTTGAACTCTGAATCCTCCTTTTCCATTAATCAGAAGAGTGTAATGCACTTGCTTAGACCAAAGGATTTTGATGCTGTGACTAAATGAAAAAAGAAAGGCACTCTGCATGCATGGCAAGTAAGGAAAGAAAGGAAGCAACTGGTCGAAATTGAAGGATGTGTAAACAACAAAAATCACCAAGCCCATCATTCCTCAAAAAGAAGAAGAAAAAAAAAAACAGTTATACAGTAAGAAAACTACAACACAGTTCCAATGCAAAAGGATGGATTTAGACTAAAACAATAATAAACCATTTGATACTTTTATCAATTCCCATGGATACATTAGATGTTGCTTGTCCTGAAAATCCCAATGTCTATGAAAACACACAAAAAAGGACAGGCAAAAATCTATAGCCTATGCTGAAGAAGAAAAAATAAAATAAGGACTAAAGTTTTCATCTAATAAAAATACTATCCCCAAATACCAGCTACAAAACAGACAACATTTTTTAAATTAAATATTGTCAGATATTTGAAGATACTGAAAGCATCTAAATCTAGAAATTTTAAAAACTCAGAATAAAAATGAACAAATGGAAGGAAAGTATAAAACCAAAATTAATTCAAGTTTTCAAGAAAAATCAAAGAAGAGGACACAATCACAAGGGTCATGAAAGCTGAATCCCAAGATGATAAAGGAAGAATGGATTTGACTGAAAAAGATTGAGGGGATACTTCAAAATATGCAAAGATTTTAGAACATGAATGTAGAATGGGTAATAAACATCAAAATAATATAAAAGAGAAAGTAAGCATAAACACACAAAAATAAATAAAAATACTTGGGGAAGAACGGTGAAACAATATACTACTTGGTAACAGTACAAAGTTGGCTTTCCACATTTGTGGGTCCCATGTCGGAAATTCAACCAACTGTGGATGACAAATATTCAGGAAAAAAATTATAAAAAATAAGTATATAACCATAAAAAAACACATAAAACCAATACAGCATAACAACTGTTTACATGACATTTTTACATTGTATTATTATAACAAATCTAGATACAATGTAAAACATACAAAAGGATGTGTGTAGGTTGTATACAAATACTATGGCATTTTACATCAGGGACTATTACATCTTCAGATTTTGGTATGAGGAGGGATGAAGGTTAGGGAGCTGTCCTGTAAGCAATGCCTTGTAGCTACTTAGAGTTGACTTTATATAGAACTACTATTTAAAATTATAATATAGAGTGGGCGTGGTGGCCCATTCCTGTAATCCCAGCATTTTAGGAGACTGAGGAAGATGGATCACTTGAGCCCAAGAGTTCAAAACCAGTTCAAAACACGATGTCTACAAGAAATACAAAAATTATTCAGTGTGGTATTATGTGCCTGTAGTTTACCTTCTTGGGAGGCTGAAGTGGGAAGATAGCTTGAGCCTGGGAGGCAGGGGTTGCAGTGAGCCGTGGGCAACAGAATGAGACCTCATAATATATATATAAATATATACAAATATATATGTATATATATTTGTATATATGTATATATATTTGTATCATCAACTGCAATGTGTCTTGTAGTTCTATGTAGAATAAGTGGTTATTTTATCTTAATAGAACTAGTAGATAATGAAGATAAATGTAACCATCTAGGTCCTTAAACAAAACAAATGAGTTACATAACAGTGAAAGAAAACAAGGAGCAGACCGATTTTGCAAGAGCATTAAGGAATGCAAGGCAACAGCAGAAAAATAAAGGAACTCAAATATGTGAGCAGAAGAGCACATCGACCTAGAAATAGAACAAAAGTATCATAAATTTGTCCACCAAGTCATTTGTCCCCACTAAAGTTAACTATCTTGATTTCTATCCTCAGAGACCAATTTTTCGTCATGGTGTAAGATAGGGAAAATTTTCTCTCATGCTAAATATCTTTTATTTCCCTCACTATATGTAAAAAAAATCAAATATTTGTTCACTGAACTGCAGTGGACCCTTGTTAAAAATCACATAATCATATTTCCATGGATCTGTTTCTATACTTTTTTCTGTTCCATTGCTACCAGCTTTCATATAAATGGAATCATACAGCATGTACTCTTTTATTTCAGGCCTCTTTTGCTCAACTGCATGTTTGTGAGATTCATAGCATGTTGTTGTTTCCATTTTCATTGCTATATGGTTACACAGCACTTTATTTCTACATTTTGTTGTTTGTAAATATTTAAGATAGTTCTGTTTCAGGTATTAGAAATGGTGCTACTATTTGTGTACATGTCTTTTGTTGGTCATGTGACCCATTTCTGCTTGAATATACTAAGAGTTGAGGTATATTGAGAGTGAAAGAGCTGGGTCACAGGAGATTCTGCCAAATTATTTTCCAAGGGAATTCAACCAATGGTCACTTCCAAATGTCACATGAAAGTTCTGATTCTCCTACAACCTTGCCTTCTGTCTTCTGACAAAATTTTTAAAGCACCTGAAACTACAGTTACAAACTCCCTACACCCCCAAATCAAGACATTCAACATTGTACTTACAGAGAAAGCTGGTAGCAATGGAACAGAAAAGAGTATAGAAACAGATCCATGGAAATATGATTATGTGATTTTTAACAAGGGTCCACTGCAGTTCAGTGAACAAATATTTGATTTTTTTTTAGATATAGTGCGGGAAATAAAAGATATTTAACATGAGAGAAAATTTTCCCTATCTTACACCATGACGAAAAATCCTTTTCAGATACTTTGGAGATCTAAATGTCAGTGGAGGATAAAACAATAAATCTCTTAGAGTAAAAATAGGAGAATATTCTCATGGCCAAGGGTTAACAAAATTTTCTTAAAGCGACACTGACCATGAAGGAGAAATGAATGAAAAAGTTAACTTTACTAGAATCAGAAACATATCATCATTAGAAAAAATATTAAGATTGTGAAAAGCCAAGTTACAGATTGGCAAGATTGTAATTCAAGCTGTTGAAATCATATAGGTAGTATATATACATATGTCTTTGTATGTGTGCATATATATATACGTGTGTGTGTGTGTGTGTGTAGAGAGAGAAAGACAATTGTACCATTTTTTCAGTTTTCGTGTTTTTAAATAAATGTTACGGTACATGCTAATTGAGAGATGTTAATACATACATGTTAATACATACATTTACTTGTCTAGCAAGTATCTGAGACCGTTTTTATGTATGAAACATAGTTTTACTTTATTTTTTTAATTGCTGACATTAAGTACTACCTTATTATTGGCTGATGCTGATTAATTCCTAATAATAAATGTAATAAATATAAGAATTGATATTAGATTGCACATTTTTTTGCAATCTAATATGCACATGTCTTTTGCACATTTTTATCTAGATGTCAACTTTTTAAAAAGATAATTAAGCAACAATTTGCAAATATTCCTTATTTTACAGTATAAAAGATGCTTTTATATGCCATTTTTATAACAGACATACTAGAAAAACTATAAACTTGTGTAAAAAAAAATCCTGAAAAGCCATTTAGTAAAATGTAAGAATGGCATCATGTAATGGTGTACCTCTTAATTTTAATTAAGAAAATCTACCCTCAGGAAATATTTAGGGATAATTTATTTACATCTTTTATAAGGATATCCTCTATAAAAACACTTAAATCTTTAGAATATAGAATTTTAAAAAATATACATTCCAAAAGATGAATTCTATAGAAGTATTAATTTTATAGAGCATCCAATCAAATGAAGAAATATATTATAAAATGAAGAAATATATTATCAAATGAAATATATTATCAAATGAAGAAATATATTATTAATAATTTATATATATTGTAGAAAAAAATACATTTCTCACATTTTCTAAAATGATGTATAATATTCTATTTCTATATGTGCATAATTTAAATATGAAATTATACTAAAAAACTAAGAGTGACAAATGCTGGATAGTGTTATTGTGGGTTAAATGGTTTGTTTCTAAATATGTTTGTATTGTTTGTATATTCTACAATGACATGTTTCACTTAAATACCAGGAGATTAAACATTCTACACATGAAATCCATTTACAGGACCTTTAGTTAAAATAATCCTAGTGCTTTGCAACTGTTTTTAAATACACTCACACTCTTCTCTCCATTTATTTCAAGAGAATGTTTGTTTTCATCACATTCTTCTTGAATCTCTATAGCTTTTCTAGAAAGCATAGTCAGTTATTAAAAGTTTAAATAGAAATGGACTTTGGATATCATCCAAGATAGTTTCTTCATTTTACCACAAAGGCTCTGTCTCTAGGTCAAGGGATGATCACACCTTTAAAGAATTCAGAAAACTGAGAGATAAGATTTCCAAGAGAATGGTTGGAAATAAAGTCATCCCCAGTCAGGCCAGAGAATGTCAGGCTCTGAATTACCCATTAAGTTTTTAATTCAGACCAGAATATATCTGTCTGTCATTAAATGTGGCTATGAACTCTGATCACTATAAAGTTTACATTACTTTTATACACAATTTATACTAGAGCGTCACAAGAAAATTATACTTCCAATCACATTAAAGGTTAAGCCCATAAAAGAAAGTTTATATAACAGTAGGATCTATATACATCTTTTGTAGTGAACCATGTGGCCCCATTCTGATGTATGGAAATAAACTTCAAATACGTAAAGTAACTTCAGCCAGAACAAGAAATTATTCCTTTTCTCTCTATAGATATTGCTTGTCCCTGTGGCTCATATTGAAGGTTAGAATACTTGTTAGTGCTTCATCCAGTCTGCAGTATTCACAAATGAAAATAATTCCAAAGAGCAATTTGTCCAATTATATCAGCATATAATTGAAAGGTAAATATGAATATTATATTTTTGGTGTAATGTATAAAGAATAGCATCTGACCTAATGTATGGGATTGTTTCCTTGTATTAACCAAAGACATTTGTACTAACTGCAATTGGGTCTGCAGAATTGAGACTTTTCTTTAATCATATTGATCAAAGATTAAGTGCTTTAAAGAAGAGAATCCAGGAAGATTTTTGGCTGGTTCATATAATTATCTGACTCTTTCTTAGGTTTGTTATTATTTCCTAATTATTAAGTGCTTAGTTCTTGTACAAAAGTCTGTAAAACATTATATGACTTTAGGTAATGGTGTTTAGACGGATGTTGTCATCGATCTTGCTTTATCTACCCTTTGATACTTCATTAAGAAATATTAACAAGAGTTAACAACAAAGATATCATAAGGTTAATTTGATAGTACTCCACTCTTAGATTAGCAAGGATAATAACCCAAATTTGCACACAAATAAATTCAGTCATTTTTTGATGAATTCTTGAGGAGAAATAAAACTAGAGGATTTCTAAGAACCCTATAAATTTACAAATTTATTTAAGTTCAAACTTTTTTGAAACCTCTTTGAAAAGATACTACACAACATAGAATTACCATGACATAGCAATTCTACTCTGAAGTATACCCCAAATGATTTAAAAAATAGACTCAAAGAGATTTTTATATAGCAATGTCGATATTAGCACTATTCATATTAGCCAAAAGTTGTGAACAATTTAAGTATCCATCAACAAATGACTGAATAAACAAAATGTGATACATATCATGCAATGGGACATTACTCTGCCTTAAAAATGAATCAAGTTCTGATGCATACTACAACATGGAGGAACCTTGAAAATATTATGATAAATGAAATAAGCCTGACAGAAAAGGACAATGTTGTATGATCCTACTTGTATGAAATATTTAGAATAAAATTCATAGACAGAAAGCAGATCGGAGGCACCAGGGACCAGAGAACATAGAGAGTTATTGCTTAAGAGATACAGAGTTTCTGTCTGGTATGAATAAAAGCTTTTGAAAATAGACAGCGGTGATGGTTAAAAACCACCATGAATAAAATTAATGCTATTGACTTATACATTTAAATATGGTTAAGTGGTAACTTAAATAAAATATATGCATTTTAATGCAAACACAGAAGTGTGCAATAAGTCACTGTGGGCTTTAGAAGTATAACCAGGGGCTTATCTCAACACTGATATGTTCAACATTTAGCAGATAATAAAATGTCAACTTCACTTTTAAAAATAATTTCTAATATTTAATTTACTTATAACTTATAAGCCTCCAAATATTCTGATTAAAATGATTATAGTTTTATATATGAGATGAAAATATGAAATAATAAATAGGAAACACATAATACCATATCTATCATGTAGCAAATGTTCAGTAAATTTTAATTTCTTCATTTTTCCTTCACATAGTACTGTATGGGATAAACACTTAAGACTGAATGACATGTTTTTAAATCATCTTAGAATGTCTGTGTCTCCCTAACATAGCTTTAACTTGTTAATGTTTTCAAAAATAATGAATTTAAAGAAGTGGTGATTAAAAAATGTTTCTGTAAGCATTTATTGAGGTGTTTAAAACATTATCAAGCATCTTGGAAAGCTAGTTTTCATAGTTAGGATTTTTCCAGTGTAATAAATATTTGTTTGTTAGACACAGTCTATAGAAAGTCAATGTATTACCCCCCCACAAAAATGCTAAATTATTAACCCTTTACAACTGCTCAAAGAAATTTCATTTGAAAAATATTAACACAACTGAAATGTAGATAAAATAACAACTTTGTTGTGTAACTCTCCTTTGAATTAGTAACATTATTAATTAGCGGTATTATGCTACCTTTAAAAATTGAGAGAGGAGGCAGAAAAGATGGCAGAGTGGAAGCTTCCACAATAGTTCTCCCACCAATGACAAAAATTTAACAACTATCTACCCAAAAGAGCAACTTCATAGGAACCAAAAACTACGTGAGCACTCATAGTACCTGGTTTTAGCTTCATATCACTAGAAGAGACATTGAGGAGGTAGGAAAAACAGTCTTGAATCACCAAAGCTATCCTTTCACCATCCTTGTCAATGACAGCTTGTGCAGAAAGGTAATCTGAGTTCTTAGGAGAGGGAAAGAGCAGTATTTGTGAGTCATTGCATTGAACTCAGTGTTGCCCTGTTAGAGCAGAAAGCAAAACAGGAGCAAACTCAGCTGATTTCCACTCATGGAGAGAGCATTTAAACCAGTCTTAGTCAGAAGGGAATCACCCTTCTCAATGGTGGCATGTTAGCTCCTGAAAACATCACTATCCTGGGCTAAAGTGCTCTGTCAGAGACCCTCTATAAACTTGAAACTTGAACCTAAACAAACTTGAAAGGCAGTCTAGGCCAAAAGTACTGCAACATTTAGGGGGGTCCTAGTGCTTGACTCAGAGCCAGTGGACAGGGGAGCATGCAACCTACTGAGACACCAACCAGGATGGCTAAGATAGTGCTAGGATTATACCTCCCCTAACCCCAGGCTGCTGCGTAGCTCATAGCCACAAAAGAGATCTCTTCCTTCTGCTTGAGGAGAAGAGAGAGAAAAGTGTGGAGAACTTTGTCTGCATCTTGAATACCGTCTCAGATACAGTAGAAGAAGGCATGGGTCAGAGTCATGAGGCTTTCGTTACAGGTCCTAGCTTACGGATGACATTTCTAGACACACTCTAGGCAAGAAGAGAGCCCAATTTCTTGAAGGGATAAATCCTGGTAGGATTTATCACCTGCTAATTGACAATCTCATGGGCCCTGAATAACAAGAAGTAACCCAGATAGCATTGTGTGGGACTTTGGTGAGACTCTGAGACTTGCTGGCTTCAGCTGATACTTATCACATTCTCAGCTGTAGTGGCTAAGGGAGAGATTTCTTCTGCTTGAGAAAAGCAGGGCAAAAAGTAAAAGGGACTTTGTCTTGCACTTTAGGTACTAGCTTGGCCACAGGGCCTTAGAGCACCAAGCAGGCTCTTGGAGTCTCCAATTTCAGGCCTCGGCTCTTGAGCAGCATTTCTGGACCTTCCGTGGGCCAGAGGGGAGCCCACTGCCATGAAAGATGAGTTTCAGGCCAGACAGCATTGATGACAACCTCATTGAAGAGCGCTTGGGCTTTAAGTGAATGTTGATGGTAACTTGGCATGACTATGGTAATGGTGTTTAGACGGATGTTGTCATCCCCATGGCCTGTGGCCATGGGGCAAAGATCCTCTGCCAGTGGAAAGGGGAGAGATGAATGGGAGGATTGCATCTTTTGATTTAAGTTCCAGTTCAGTTTTAGTACAACCGAACACAAAGTAGACTTCTAAGGTTTTTGACTGCAGTTCCTGGCTCCTGAACGGCATCTCTGGACCCACTTGGAGACTGGGGGAACTTGCTGCCCTGAAAAGAAGGACACAAGGATAGCTGGCTTCACTATCAGCTGATTCACTATCAGCTGATTTTAGAGCCCCAGGCACCTGAGTGAACATAAGTGCTACCCCGATAGCTGTTGCAGTGAGTCTTGGGTGAGACCCTGTGCTATGCTGGCTTCCGGTCTGACTCCAGGCAGTTTCAATGGTAATGACCACAAAGGTGCTTGTGTCACTCCAGCCCAATGTCCAAGTGGCTAAGAACACAGAGAGCAACTCTGTTTGTTTGGGAAAAAGTAAGGACAGAGAACAAATCTTTGCCTGGTAATCCAGAGAATTATTTAAAATCTTGTCCAAGACAATCAAGGCAATACATCTATGTGATTCTGCAAGAGCCACAGTATTATTCGGCTCAGGGCACCCTCTAAAGCAGATATAGCTTATATCACAACACCCAAGTCCTTTTGAATATCTGCAAAGCCTTCCCAAAGTGGACAGGCACAAACAAGTCCAGACTATGAAGACTGTAGTATTAATATATACTTAACTCTTCAATGTCCAGATACTGACAAACATCCACAAGTATCAAGACCACCCAGGAAAACATAACATCACCAGATGAATTAAACAAGGCATCAGAAATCAACCCTGGAGAAACAGATATGTGACCTCTTAGAAAATTTAAAGGAGTTGTTTTGAGGAAATTCAAAGAAATTCAAGATAACACAGAGAATACATTAAGAATTTTGGCTGGGTGAGGTGGATCATGCCTGTAATCCCAGCACTTTGGGAGGCTGAGGTAGGCAGATCATGAAGTCAAGAGATCAAGACCATTCTGGCCAACATAGTGAAACCCTATCTCTACTAAATTACAAAAATTAGCTGGGCATGGTGGCACGCACCTGTAGTCCCATCTACTCAGGAGGCTGAGACAGGAGAATTGCTTGAACCCAGGAGGCAGAGGTGGCAGTGAGCTAAGATCACGCCACTGCACTCCAGCCGGGTGTGTGGTGACAAAGCAAGACTCTGTCTCAAAAAAAAAAAAAGAATTTTATCAGACACATTTAGGAAAAAGACTGAAATAACTAAAATAAATCAAGTAAAAAATTCTGGTGCTAAATAATGCAATTCACATACTGAAAAATTCATCAGAGGCCTTTAGACAAAAGAAGAAGAGTTCCTAAAAAAAAAAAAAGAGAGAGAGAAGATTAAATAAATAAAACAAGAGATTAAAAGGAGACCAGAAACTGATACTGCAGAAATTCAAATGACCATTAGTGACTACTATGAGGAACTATATGCCAATAAATTGGAAAATCTAGGAGAAATGGACAAATTTCTATACACATACAACCAAGCAAGATTAAACTATAAAGACATCTGACACCTGAACAGATCAATAACAAGTAACAAGACTGAAATGGTCATAAAAAGTCTTCCAGCAAAGAAAAGCCCAGGATCTGATGGCTTCACTGATGAATTCAATCAAACATTTAATGTAGAACTATCACCAATCCTACTCAAACTGTTCTGAATAATAGAGGAAGAGGGAATACTTTGAAACTCATTCTGTGAAACCAGTTAGACCTCTTATCAAAACAAGACAAAAACACATAAAAAAAAGAAAACTGTGGGTCAATATATCTAATGAATATTGATGCAAAAATTCTCAAAAAAATACTAGCAAACAAAATTCAGCCACACATTAGAAAGATTATTAATTATAAAGATTATTAATTACCAATAGTATCTATGTCAGAATTGCACGGATCATTCAACATAAATCAGTCAATGTGATACAGTATCAACAGAATGAAGCACAAAAGCCATATGATTAGTTCAACTGCTGCTGAAAGAAAGCATTTGATAAAATTCAATATCTATTTATGATAAAATTTCTCAAAGAAACTAGTTATAGAAAAAACGTCAACCTAATAAAAACCATATATGACAGACCCAAAGCTATTATCATGCTGACTGGGGAAGAACTGAAAGTCTTTTCTCTAATATCTGGAAGACAGCAAGAATGCCAACTGTTGCCATGGTCATTCAACATAGTGATGGGAGTCCTAGCTAGAGCAATCAGAAAAGAGAAAGAAAGAAAAGACATCCAAATTGGAAAGGAATAAGTCAAATTATTTTTGTTTGTAAATGATATTATATTTGAAAAAGAACTAAATACTTCACCAAAAACTATTTAGAACTGATACACAAATTCAGGAAAGTTGCAGGATACAAGGCATCATACAAATATCAGTAACATATTTATATGCTGCCAGTGAACAATCTGAAAAAGAATAAAGAAAATAATCTAATTATGATAGCTACAAATAAAATGCTGGAATTTAACTTAAGCAAAGAAATGAAGCATCTCTACAATGAAAACTATAAACTATTGATGCAAGAAATTGAAGAAGACACACAAAAATATTGAAGATATTCCATGATCGTGGATCAGAAAAATTGATATTGTTAAGAGATACGTAGTACCTAAACCAATTTACAGATTCAATGCAATCCCTATCAAAATACCACTAACAGTCTTCACAGAAATAGAAAAAAAACTATCCTAAAATTTATATGAAATCACAAATGACCCAGAATAGCTAAAACTATCCTAAGCAAATAGAACAAAACTGGAGGAATCACATTATCTGACCTCAAATTATATTACAGAGCTATAGTAAGCAAAAATGCATGATATTGTCATTAAAAACAGACATATAGACCAGTGGAACAGAATAGAGAACTAAGAAATAAATCCTTACATCCATTTTGAACTCATTTTCAACAAAGGTACCAAGAACATACACTGGGAAAAGGAGAGTCTCTTCTTCAATATATGCTGCTGGGGAAACTGAGTATTTCTATACTGAAGAATGAAACTAGACCACTATCTCTCACTATATACAAGAGTCAAATCAAAATGGATTAAAGACGTAAATGTAAGACCTCAAACTGTGAAACTACTAAACAAAAACTTTTGAAAACCTCTCCAAGAATTGGACTGGGCAAAGACTTTTTGAGCAATATTCCACAGGCACAATAACCAAAGCAAAAATAGACAAGTGATATCATATTAACCTCAAAAGCTTTTGAACAGCAAAGGAAACAATTAACAAAGTGAAGAGACAATCCACAGAATGGGACAAAATATTTGTATACTATCCATCTGACAAGAATATATAAGGAGCTCAAAAAACTCTAGAAGAAAAAATCTAATAACCTGATTTAAAATGGGGAAAAGATTTGAAAAGACGTTTCTCAAAGGAAGATATACAAATGACAAACAGGCCAATGAAAAGGAGGTCAACATTGTTGATGAGCAAATCAAACCTACAATGAGATATCATCTCTCTCTAGTTAAAATGGCTTTTATCTAAAAAACAGGCAGTAACAAATGGTAACAATGATGTGGAAGAAAGAGGACACTTGTATACTGCTGGTGGGAATGTAAATTAGTGGAACTGCTATGGAGAACAGTTTAAAGGTTTCTCCAAAATCTAAGAATAGAGCTAACATATGATCCAGCAATCCCACTCATAGGTATGCACCCAAAAGAAAGCTATTCGGTATATTGAAGAGATACCTGCACTTCCGTGTTCATTGCGGCACTGTTCACAATAGCCAAGATTTGGAAGCAATGTAATCGTTCATCAACAGGTGAATGGACAAGGAGAATATGGTACATATACACAATGGAATACTATGAAGCTATAAAAAGGAACAGAATTCTGTCATTTATAACAACATAGAAGAAACTGAAGGTCATTATGTTAAATGAAGTAAGCCAGTTTGCAGAAAGACAAACATTGCATTTTCTCACTTATCTGTAGGTGCTAAAAATTAAACCACTTTAACTCATGGAGATAGAGAGTAGAAGGATGCTTATCAGAGGCTGGTAAGGGTAGTCGGGGGGGGGTGGGGGGAAAGAGAGGAAGTCTAATGGGTACAAAAAATGAAAAAGAAAGAAAGAAGAAATAAGAAAAGAAAGAAAAAAAGAAAGAAAGAAAGAGAATAAATTTTATTTTTAATAAATAAATTTCCTAGCACAATAGAGTATGTATAGTCCAAAGTAATTTAATTGTAATTTTAAAATAATTTAAAGTGTATAACTGGATTTTTTTAAACCCAAATTATAAATTATTAAGGTGAGAAATGCCTTGTTTACTCTGATGTGATTATTACACATTGCATGCCTGTGTCAACATATCCTATATAATCAATAAGCATAAACAACTACTATGTACCTACAAAAATTAAAAATAAAAAAATGGGCTGGGCACGGTGGCACACACCTGCAATCCCAGCACTTCAGGAGGCCGAGGCGGGTGAATGACAAGGTCAGGAGTTCAAGGCCAGCCTGGCCAACATGGTGAAACCCCATCTCTACTAAAAATACACAAAATTAGCTGGGCATGGTAGTGGGTACCTGTAATCCAAGCTACTCAGGAGGCTGTGTCAGGAGAATCTCTTGAAACCAGGAGGCACAGGTTGCAGTGAGCCGAGATCAAGTCATTGCACTCCAGCCTGGGACACAGTGTGAGACTCCATCTCCAGAAAAAAAAATTTAAACTAAAGATAAAATTAGCGATTATAATGAAAGAAATAAATCAAAAGAAGTCATATGATCTCAAATAAGAAAAAGTGAGTATCAAAAATGTGAAAGGGGACCAACTTTTTAGTGATAGTGAATTTTAATGTGAAGCTGTAATATTTATAACCTAGTTAGTGGGCAAATAGTATATGCCAGACATGTTAATGAAGATGAACTTAAATTTTAAAAGCAACATTAAATATTTTTTGCACAACAAAGAAAACAACAAAAAAGAAAATACAAACTACAGAATGGGAGAAAATATTTGCAAAGTATATATCTGATAAGGGACTAATATCTGAAGTATATGAGAAACTCTTACAACTAAATCGCATGAAAATGAATAATCTAATTAAAAAATAGAAAATAATCTGAACAGGGGCCAGGCACGGTAGCTCACTTCTGTAATCCCAGCACTTTGGGAGTCTGAGGAAGGTCGTTCACGAGGTCAGGAGATCGAGACCATGCTGGCCAACATGGAGAAACCCCGTCTCTACTAAAAATACAAAAATTAGCTGGGCATGGTGGCCTGTGCCTGTAGTCCCAGCTACTCAGGAGGCTGAGGCAGGAGAATCACTTGATAACTGGAGGCAGACGTTGTACTGAGCCGAGATCGTGCCACTGCACTCCAGCCTGGGTGACAGAGTGAGACGCCATCTCAAAATAAATAAATAAATAAAAATAAATAATCTGAATATAAATTTATTCAAAGAAGACATAGAAATGGCCAACAGGTACATGAAAAGATGTTCAGTATCATTAATGATCATTGAAGGGCAAATTATCACCTCCCACCTGTTAGGCTGCTATTATCAAAAAGTCAAAAGATGTGTATTCTTTTTTTTTTTTTAAGACAGTATTGCTCTTGTTGCCCAAGATGTAGTGCAATGGAGCGATCTCAGCTCACTGCAACCTATGCTTCCCGTGTTCAAGCGATTCTTCTGCCTCAGCCTCCGGAGTAGCTGGGTTTACAGGTGCCCAAAACCACATCCAGATAATTTTGCATTTTCAGTAGAGATGAAGTTTTGCCATGTTGGTCAGGCTGGTCTTGAACTTCTTATCTCAGGTGCCTTTAGGCATAAGGTTGTCATTTTGAAGAGTGTTTAAGGAAACTGACTCTCATTACTTAAAAGATATAAGTAGAAATTTTAAGAGACTGGAGGCAGAGATATAAGCTAAACTAAAGACAGTAGAAATAGAATTAAATATTGTCTGTGGCTTGTAAAGGTCGGAAAGAGGAAGTGGAGATCTATACACCACATACAACTGTATATATACATAAATATATGTATATATATACACAAATTTATATATATACATAAATTATATATATTTATGTATATATATACACATATATATTGTGTATATATGTATATATAAATTTATGCATATATAAATTCAATATATATTAATTATATATAGTACTATATTAATTTATTATATAGTAATATATTAGTAATATATTACTATATAGCAATATATAGTAGTAATTAGTAATATATATTAATATATTACTATATTAATATATAGTAATATAGTAATTTATTATATATATAATACATTTATTATATATACATATAAATATATATATACACACATAAATAATACTATATATACATAAATACATAAATACTATATATACATAAATACATGTTTATATATACATACATACATATGTAATATATATATTACATATTATAATAATGTAATATATATACATAATGTATGTAATATATATTATGTAATACATATACACATAAATAATGCTACATATACGTAAATACATATATTAAATATAATATATTACATCTTACAGTAATGCTATACTTACAAAGAATCCTGAAAGAGAAAACCCAAACAGTTAAACACAAACCAATCTTATTCTCCCAAATTTCCATTAAGAGTATTAGAGTGCAAAATAGAAAACTCTGACTTATTTATACATAAATTTATATATATGCATAAATATATGTATTTATATATATTACCTGTATATATACATAAATATATATATGTAATATATATATATTGCATCTTATAATAATGCTATATATACATAAATACATATATGTAATATATATATACACACATAAATAATACTATATATACATAAATACATAAATATTATATATACATAAACACATATTTATATACATACATACATATGTAATATATATATTACATGTTATAATAATGTAATATATATACATAATGTATGTAATATATATTATGTAATATATACACATAAATAATGCTACATATACATAAATACATATATTATATATAATATATTACATCTTACAGTAATGCTATACTTACAAGGAATCCTGAAAGAGAAAACCCAAACAGTTAAACAAAAACCAATCTTATTCTCCCAAACTTCCATTAAGAGTATTAGAGTGCAAAATAGGAAACTCTGACTTTTTAGTCCTAGCTATAGTAGAAATACATAACTTTCCAATCTTGTAAAAACAGATGAAGTTTAGGATGCAGATTAGATTAATAGGATTAGAGTAAATGATATAAATTTAACTATTAAAAATATCAATAGAAACAAGTCATCATGAAGTTCCAGAAATAGCAAGAATTGGAATATAAGAAAAGTTGCCTGCACTTACTAATGAAGGATTTTATACCCAAGAATAGAGTTCAGGCTTTTACATTCCTGGGTTAATTAATGCACACTTGCATGCACCCATAGTAAGCATTTGAATTTGGTCTTTGAGACTGGTATTACTTTCTCTTTCATGCCATGTTTCTTATATTGATTTTTTGGGGGATGTTTTGTGTGTATTTTACCAACAAAAAAAATTGTTTAGTTATTTTGGCATTTCAGTTTGGTCTTAAGAGCAGTCACATAAATTTTTCAAAATATACATGCTGTATGTAACTATTAACATGTTTCAAAACAATTTATTATATCCCAGTATTAATAATCAGATATTCCTCAGTTTGATTGTCTGATGACAATCAGCAACATGGATGAATGAATAAATATCTATGCATCACTGTAAATGTTGGATAAAATACCTGAATTCAATTGCTAATCTCACACACACACACACACACACACACACACACACACAAAGTTGTGATTAATACTTCCACAGCACTCAATATGAGCCCTTTCGCCATCAATATGAGCATACAAGAAAACATCACCAATGACTACCACTACCTTTATGCTCTGAGTATCTTGGATTCATGTTTTTCTGAGCTCTGAATTTCCAAAAAATTCAATATGATATGCAACATTAATTGATTCTGGATGGTATATTTTTGCATAATTATGTTTAAGAAGGACCTGTCAATACAATTTGCTCTCAATTGTCACAGTAATGTCAAATAAAATAAGTTCAGGTGCAAAGATAATAATTAATCTTTTCAATTATTATAATACCATCATCCTAAAGAAACACAGCCAAAAAGAGTAAAAAGACAAAAATACCTGGTGCAAAAATTTTGACGTTTATGCTAATACATCATATTGCTTTAATACTTCAGTAATCTCTGCATGTGAAAGTTCATCCACATCAAGAATTTTACCTTTTATAAGTAATTTCATGTTGCATTATGGAGGATATGGTTGTGTTTCTGTTGCACATGTGCAGTATAATAGAGTTTCAGAGCTGAAGTTATTCATGTGTAGTTAAAGTTGATGCTTACATCCAAAAATTCCTTCTCTCTCCTGAGGGTTTTTGTAGCTATGATCTCATTACTATGCCAACATAAAAGATCAATTCCATTTGTCGATTAAGTAGATTAAAGTGTGAGCAAAATTCAAGGAAACTGCTTTCTCTGTACATTTCCCATAGTATACGTAGGTACCACTTATTTGGTGAAAAGTTTTTTTTTTTTTTTGACTTTTTTTTTTTTTATTGCATTTTAGGTTTTGGGGTACATGTGAAGAACATACAATATTGTTGCATAGGTACACACGTGGCAGTGTAATTTGTTGCCTTCCTCCCCTTCACCTATATCTGGCATTTCTCCCTATGCTATCTCCCCCCAACTCCCCACCC
>CAUYQU010036814.1:0-11542 GCA_963574635.1 Cheracebus regulus
AAGGGGTGGGAACAGAGATTACACTCACCACAGGCAGAAGTATTCTTTCCTGAAGGAGGTGGTTGTGGAAATTTTCAGGCAGCAATAGGTATTGAAGAGGAGAGAATGGAGAGAGATTGACCTGATGCTATTTGAAATCAGAAGGTACAATAAAGACAAAACTGACAGACAAAGGGTGGGTGCCCCCCAGAAGGGAGACCAGTCTGATGCCTTCCTGGCCACATCCCCGAAGGGATGTTTCAGGGGCGTCTTGGCTAAGGTGTACCTGTATAATCCCCGGGCCAGGTCACCTCAGGATGGAAGTCCAAGTAGGACAGCTCTGAGGTGAATCACCGTTATGCCCTATGATGTCCCCGTGGAACCGCGGGTGGAGGCACACACAAGCCCTGTAGCTGTTAGGCCATGGGATTACACATAAACTCACTCAGTCACTTGCATCGGAATTAGGAAGAGAGAGAGAGATAGAATTAAAGGTAGAAAGTGGCTGCTTTAGGAGCGGGACACGGCTGCCATCTTAAGAGTGTGACACAGCCGCCATTTTAGAAGAGAGAGAGAGAGAAAGAAAGCTAAGAGCGAGAAGCGGCCGCCATCTTAAGGGTGTGGTGTGGCTGCCATTTTGATAGGGGGGGAGGGAGAAACAAAGAGAAAGAGAAACTGAGAAATAAAAACAGAGAGAGAGAAACTGTATTTTTGGTTTCTATTTAATGGGAGCATTTATGCCAAATGGGCTAGTTCGAATTAAAGAATTTAGTATAAGCCAGAGGGTAATGGGGCTTCTGAATATCCACACCTCAATCGCTGCTGCGGGGGTGGTCGGAAGAGCGGCTAGGCATCCCAGGCTGTGCTTACTGAGCACCGAGAACGAGAGGGTTCAGGAAAGTGGGGACGTCTCCCACAAAATCCTGACCCTAATAACCCCTCATGGGGAGAAGACAAGAGTGTAGGGACGTCTCCTCTACGCTCAGGTCCTCGAGACGAGGCCCGGGCCCCGGGCCCAAGGCGAGAAATGAGAAGGAGTCCCTGACGCGGCCGCGATTGCGAGCAGGGATCCACGGACGAGGCAAGCAGCGGGAGGGGTAGTGGGCAACAGAAGTCTTACCTTGAGGTGAAACGGCTGCTCCCCAGTCCGGCGTCGAGTGGAGGAGTCAGTTTCCCCCAGGAGGCGTCTTACAACTCCTCCCGGGTTTCGGCACCACTTGTGAGGTTTGTTTCCAAGGATAAAACAAAGAAACTGAGGCCAGCACCAAAATAATCCAATGCAAGGGAATTTATTCAGGCTCGCGGGTGAGGTTCTGCAGTCCAGACAGGAGGGACTGGAGAAGTCACGCAGACTCCTCTCAGACAGGGGGTTTTATAGGGAGTGAGTCTATTTTTAGACAGGGAGTTTTTATAGTGAGTCTATTTTTAGACAGTGAGTCTATTTTTAGACAGGGGGTTTTTATAGTGAGTGAAACAGCTCGATTGGTTGTGGGAGAGCAAGACTGCTATTGAGTAAGTTACAAGCCTTGACCTAGGACTTGGCTTGTTATTGGTTGGAATTGTTTGCCTGCTATTGGTTGTTAAAGCTCGACTGCTATTGGTTGTTAAAACTCGGCTGCTATTGGTTGTTAAAACTCGGCTGCTATTGGTTGTTAAAAAGCTATGATTGCAGCACCTTGTTTGCATACTAGGCTCTTTAAGAGAAGACCAGACCGTACGAGCAAGGGAGAAGGGAACATGCCCGAGCATGTCTGAGCTTGTTCGGGGCATGTCCGAGCTTGCTCGGGGCTTGTAAAAGGGAAAAAAGGAGCGGGGTTGGGGGAGGGGTGCGTCCGAGCTCCCAGCAAGGCAACCAGCCTTACATACTCTTTTAGGGTAAAATTTCTTTTCCTTCATCATTTTAAATATGTCATGCCACTATCTCCTGACCTGTAAGGTTTCCACTGAAGTCTGCTGCCAGACATACTGGAGCTGCATTGTATGTTATTTGTTTCTTTCCTCCTCTTGCTTTTGGATCCCTTCTTTATCCTTGATCTTTGATAGCTTGCTTACTAAATGCCTTGAGGTAGTCTGCTTTCACTTAAGTCTGCTTGGTATTCCATTACTTTCCTGAACTCAGATATGGATATCTTTTTCTAGGTTTGAGAAGTTTTCTGTTGTTATCCCTTTGAATAAACTTTCTACTCCTATATCTTTTTCTACCTCCTGTTTAAGGCTGGTACCTCCCTTTTGAGGCAATTTTCTAGATACTATAGATGGACTTTATTGTTTTTTTATCCTTTTTTCTTTTGTCTTTTCTAATCATGTATTTTCAAGTAGCCTGATTTCCAGGTCACTGATTCTTTCTTCTGCTTGATCAATTCTGCTATTAAAAGACTCATGCATTATTCAGTATGCTAATTGAATGTTTAGGTCCAGAATTTCTGCTTGATTTTTAAAAATAATTTCAATCTCTTTGTTAAACTTATCTGAAAGAATTCTGAATTTCTCTCTATGTGTTATCATGAATTTCTTTGAGTTTCCTCAACATAACTATTTTGAATTCTCTTTATGAAAGATCACATATCTCTGTTTCTCAAGGACTGGTCCCTGGTACTTTATTTCATTTGGTGAGGTAGTGCTTTCCTGGATGGCACTGATGCTGGTTAACGTTCTTCAGTGTCTGGACATTGAACAGTTAGGTATTACTATACTGATATAGAGTTAAAACAGGTACTATAAGGCTCACCTGATTTTTGGTCCTTATGAAGGTTTCCTTTTGCTGTACAGGCGGTAGTTAAGTTGATGTCCTTGTGGGGAGAAGGGCATGATGATAGGTGGAGCCTTCTATTCCATCATCTTGCTCCCCTCTCTCTCTAATGTAAGCCCTAAAATAACAGTAATAATAAGTTAACCAGTATTTAAGTACCTACCATGAGCCTGGCACTGTGCTAACCACCTATGTATACTATCTAATTCTCAAACAACTCTATGATTTAGGTACTATTAATATCTCTATTTTACAGATGACACATTGAAATTCAGAGAGAATAAATAATTTGTCCATGGTTTCACGTTTATAAAATGGCAAAAAAAGTTATGTTCCAAATTTACATTCTTAATCACTGAATTGGCTTAGAATTTTGTATTCCACAGTTGAAGCCTAACATACACGCGAAACTTCTATCCAGCGACTACTTCTACTACATACCAACACTGCCTCTCTTCATCTTCTCCTGGACATTGGAAGTGTATTCACACTTTTTCCGAGTGAGGGTATGGGGAGTTTGTCTTTCTTATCCTCCTCTTTCTCTAATTATATGCACTAATTACTTGAACACATACTATATTATTCATTCCTCCTAAGCTTAAAGGTAGAAGACATTCAGATATATGTCTTATGTATAGTTTTCTTCCACTTGTCTATAACTAGTATTAAAGATAAAAATGGAAGCCACAGATTAGATATACTCCAGGGTCAACTACCCATAATCATGTGATCAAAATTTAAATAATACTGATTTCCCTGAAATGCTATATTAATTATAAACACAAAATATATTTTACATTCTTGTCAGCATGATTCAGTGACATTAAACTCTAGACAAATCAGCTTAAATAGCTCTGCTTACCTTTGAAAAAAGGCTAATGTATAACAGCCAATCACAATAAAAGTCAAAATCTTCCTTCCTTATGCTTTGCAAATGGTGCTGTAACTCTTGTAAGGTGAGCTTCTTATCATTTGGGTTAAGGTCTTCCCACTTGCAATTTATACTTTTTGTATGACAATAAACTTTTACATTGTTTCTAACTTGATCTGATTTTATTTTTGACCCAAATCATAGTCAATGAAAAAAATCAAGCACTTTCTTCATATTTAACTTAATTATATACTCTGTTGAGCAATATATTATATTTTTGATTCTATAAGAACAATATAAATAACTTAAATACTTTGAAAACTATTTTTGAAAAATGCAGATGCCTTAATAGTTGGAAACTGTTGAAAAGGATAAAGACTATTCATTCTAGAGAAGCAGAAAATGAGAAAGTATATAAAATAATATTACAAAGAAAAGATATCAGATGTGATAAAGGAAAAGATATCAGATTCAATTCACTTCACTGGAGAAATAATGGAAAGTAGAAGACAATAAAATTACATCTTCAAAGTCCCAAAAGTGCAATTTAGTGTTTTATATGCAGTGCACCTATCTTCAAAATAATTTTAAAGGAAAAACAACAACAACAACAACAAAAAACCCTTTTGTTTCTAGTGCTATGTCTATGTAAATAATTGGAAAATTCCCCTTCATAAAATATCTAGCCATATAGATAAAATATAAGACATGTCTATCCTTTCATACATGTCTGACCTTATAAGAAACTGAGTGAAATCATGAGGATTATAAAGAGAAAAGAGAATACAAATCTGTGACTTTTCTGTGGGGTAATCTTTAGACTACATTAAGTTAAGGGCGTTGGATTTTATTGCTGACATACTGAAAAAAAAAGAAGGCTTGGGACCACCCATATGAGGCTGAAACTTGTAATTGAGATCTCATTTAGAGCTCAGAATATTAAATGAATGAATAAATATATCGAGAATTAAAGAAAAAATAATATACTACCAAGGAAAGTTTTCTGACTCAACCAGAGATATGTTTTACATTTTGGTTTACATTTTTAAAAAAATCTCTCTCACCTACTTTTTTTTTTACATTAAGCAATTAGCACATTAAACACCTAAGAGTTTAGTGTGATGTACCTAAATGTGTAAGTATATTTTCCTTTGCAACCATTTCATTTTATGTTCATAGAAACTCTGAATCTTTGGCCCAATATCTTTAATAGGCTTTGAAAAACTATCAGCTATAATCTTTTCAAATATTGTTTCACTTATTCCATTTCTCCTGTCCTTCTCCTGCTTCATTTGAATTTATATTAGAACTTACCACTTTATCACATCTGTCTTACCCTTTTTGTTGTTCATACTTTCCATTCATATATTCCATCTCTTTTTCTCTCTCTGCTTCAGCCCGCATTTATTTTTAATTCTAGTCTAACTTTCCAGTTCAATAATTGTCTTCTCAAACAGTGAATCTGCTTTCAAATCTATTTACAGAGTTATTAATTTCAAGTTTTTTATATTTCTATTTTGAATATTTTATTTCCCAGTTTCTGCTAAAATTACCAACCTTGCATCTTGATTCTGTGAACAAATAAGTCTTCAAATTCATATTCTGTAAAGTGTCAATATCACCTATTGGCTGTCTAAATTATCTTTTCAATAGTTTTTGGTTCAGATATGACTTATTTTTCACATATCTGCTTATTTTGTCCACTTAGATAGAAAAATTTGGAAAGATAATCTGAAACTTTGGAAGATTGATATTCTTTCATAGGGGATTTATTTATGCTTCTGGAAAAGAGTTATATATTTATCAACGCCATAACAATTTAAATGGACCAGGGATTTCAATGATTCAAAGCCAGATAACACCGATTGTGAGGGCTGATATAATTTCTATAAATTTGACTCCTAGATAGTAGTTTTTTGATGTTTCAGTTGAAAGCCTGTGTATTTACCAGAGCTCTTTCCACTTGAAGTAGCCTAAGCACTAATTGCATCCCCAGATTCATAAATCTATCAAAATCTTTGTCCAGCTTCTTAGCTTCTCAATTTCCATGTTCTCAATTAGCAGATGCACACATTTTGTCTATATATTTTCTACTTATTCTCAATGTGAGGGATGGTTGTTTGAAACTTCTTATTTCATTAATGAATATAACATAGTTTTTTCTTAAAATATATCACTATTATTTAATGTAATTTACATTTTTCTCTTATTTATAATCTCTCCTCTCCAAAATAAGAACTTAATAAAATCAATGATCTTGTACTATTTTGTTCATTGCTTGTGGTTAGTGGTTAGGCCCATTTAAAAGTATCCTTATTCTCCTTCTACTGGACATGTTGTACAAAGACTCCTCCTCCTTACTCAAATAGAAGGCAGATATCTCCTTGTGACTTACATTGTCAATGAAAGGTAAACTTAAATGACATGGTTGACTTCCAGATAGGAACGTTATGGGTCAGAATGCACTACTCTTGGTTCTCTTTTTCCCTGTCAAAATCAGTAACACTGTATGAAATAGTTACTCTCTGGTTTTCAGAGTGATCTCAGTGTTGACCAGGGATCCCAGGCAACACTAATACATACTGTTAGGCAAGTAGCATGAATGAAAATCATTTCTTTTTTCTTATAGTCCCTAAATATTTTGAGATTGTTGGATATGACCGTATAACCTTTACTAATGACTATATCTCCAATGTCTGATAAAGTGCTGGAATATTTTATGTGTTTGATAATCATTTGTTGAATGACTGAATAATGAGTAGATTACTTCATATAGTACTTATTATGTATTATGCATGGTGCTATGCATTTTACATACATCATTTCATATAACTACTTGAAAAATCCTCTAAGATACATGTTGTTACTGTATTTTGTTCATATAAAAACTGAAATTCAAATTATCCAAGCAAATTGGCTGAATAGCACACAATAGTTGAGGGAGATATCCAAAATTCATAAGCAGGTCTATAACTCCATAGTGAAAATGCTGTTAAATATTAATCTAGGCCAGGCACAGTGGCTCATGCCTGTAATCCCAGAACTTTGGGAGACCAAGATGGGTGGATCATCTAGGTTCAAGACCAGACTGGCCAACATGGCATGAATATTCAGTCTCTAAGAAAATCCTGTCTCTACTAAACATACAAAAATTAGCTGGGTGTGGTAGCATGCACCTGTAATCCCAGCTACTTGGGAGGCTGAGGCATGAGAATTTCTTGAGCCCAGGAGGAGGAGGTTGACATGAGCAGAGATCAGGCCACTGCACTCCAGCCTGGATGACAGAGCAAGACTCTGTCTCAAAAAATTACAATAATTTTTAAAAAATAAATATTAATCTAGAGCAGAAACATACTGCATTAAGTGTTATTGTATCAAAGAAAATTAAGTCCTTCTGGGAGGTATAAGACAGTATAAAAGAACATATCTACTGTTTACTGTATCACTTGTAAGGATCCATCATAGAAGCAAGGTAGCAGCCCTCAGCTCAGTAACAAAAAAAGTAAAATTTTATTTGATATCACATTAAATTCAGTATATGGGAATAAGTACTATATAAAACATCATATTTCCAATAAGAAGTCATGGAATTTTTCCTGTTGGTGTGACATACAGAATTTAGAAGCCTTACTGGCCTCAGTGGGACTCCACTTATAGAACAGTAATCTCAGATTTTAGGGACAATATGCATATCAAATGCTGGTTTAATGAAATTCTCTAAGTAGCAGATAATTCCCTTGTACTTACCATTCTTGGCTGATGGAGGGGTCCATAATAGTAAGAAGCCATTCCTTAATATAAACTCAATCCATTACCCCTGAAATATTGTTAATGACAAAACAACGGTGAATAGAATTTTTCATCTCCAATGAGACTTCATCTTCATAAGAATCAGATTAGAGAATATGCTTTTTTTTGTATAATTTAGGGGTTTGGAAAAGTTCAATTCAATGAAAATTTTAGTTACTATTTTTTAACTGTAAGTTAAAGGCACAATCAGTTTAAATAATAAGAATTATATAAAATGCTTATTCTGTTTCTGAATTTTTTGACTCTGTGGTGTCACATTTATGGTTGTTTAAGAGCTAAAAGCCCCTGCAACAAAAATAAAGTTATTGTAATATCATTCTAACATTTCTGCTAAACCCCATAATTTTTGTGTTTTTCATTGCATATTTTTTAGATAAATGGTATTTTCATGGCATTTCCCCGACATGGTATGAGTATTCAGACTCTAAGGAATCATAAATGTGCAAATGTCAAGATACTGAATAAAATCTATCATTATGAATGCTTTTGAAAATGAATCTCTTTGGTTATAAATATTTAGAATATTTACATCACATAATCCTTTCTTTAAAAAATTTTACCAAAGATATTAACATTGCAAAATTCATAGTTTGAATCCAAATCCATATTGAAAATATTTTCTTTATATTGAATTCAAACACCTGTAAAATGGAATAGAATGGTACTCAAATTGTCGCTATTATCTTTCAGACTATACTGACTTTGAAAATGATGCAAAAAATGAGGTGCCGTTAAAGGATGTTATTTAGTTCTGGATAGTCCTGAGTGTGTTGAGAGCTTTCACAATGTGTTCAGTGATGGTTTAGTTTGTCAGTGTAGGATCTATGGGAATTAGAAAATATTGTCAATATACACTAAGTTTTATATAAGAGGCCTAAGCATTAAGTTGTGTTAAAAGTTTGAAGTGGAAAAGGTACCAAAAGATGTGAAAGTTGGAGATGATCTCAAGTTGAACTGAAACCTAACATGAGCATAACAAAATGTTAAAACTTATAAAAACCATACTGAAGAAAGACTTTTCTAGAAAAGGAGGAGTTTGTGATTAAATTAAGAGGTAGCAAGAAATATATCACATTCAAAGCAAAATAGACCATTTTAAGTGCAGTAGAAGATTTGTGCAGAGAACATGAGTGTAAGATTGTATAGAACATTTGGGCAATATTCCATGGGTCCTAAAATATCATAGCAAAAACTGGGCTTCTTTTTTAAGTAAGAAGAGTCAATGAAGTTTTTTTTTCTTTCTATTGGGGTAATGACAATTATAAAATTCTTTAGATGAAGGTATATGTTTAACATTTATTAAGCAACAACTGTATGTCAGATACTGTGTTCAAGGATAGGTATGTAATTAAGAATATTTTCTTAAGTTTAATGTTCTTGTACTGTAATGATGTTGGCAGTCATGTAAAGCCAAATATCTTCACATGAAAGAAAGAAGAGAAGAAAGGAAGGATAAAAAAGGAAGAAAGAAAGAAGGAAGGAAGGAGGGAAGGAAGGAAGAAGGAAGGAAGGAAGGAAGGAAAGAAAGAAAGAAAGAGAAGAAAGAAAGAAAGAAGGAAAGAAAGAGAAAGAGAAAAAGAGAAAGAAAAAGAAAGATGAAAGAAAGCTTCTGTACATGCCTTTTACATAGTTTTCACTTTTGAATCATAAAAATGCTTTTCTTATTAAAAATTTAAATTAAATTTTAAAATAAACATATTTATTGTTTGTGACCACCATATATGTTATTTTTGCAAAGGTGTTACCTGTTGCCTGCTTTCAGTCTGATAGTCATTTATTCTTTTATTTTTTAAATTGTACTTTAGGTTCTGGGGTACATGTACAGATCATGCAGGATTGTTGCATAGGTACACACATGGCAATGTGGTTTGCTGCCTCCATCCCCCCCTCACCTACATCTGGCATTTCTCCCCATGTTATCCCTCCCTGACCTCCCCACCACCCCGCTGTCCCTCCCTTGCCCCCGTCAACAGACCCCAGTGTGTGATGCTCCCCTCCCTCTGTCGCTGTTCAACACCTGCCTATGAGTGAAAACATGCTGTGTTTGATTTGCTGCTCTTGTGTCAGTTTGCTGAGAATGATGGTTTCCAGATTCATCCATGTCCCTACAAGGGACACGAACTCATTATTTTTTATAGCTGCATAGTATTCCATGGTAGATATGTGCCACATTTTCCTCTTCCAGTCTACCATCGATGGGCATTTGGATTGCTTCCAGGTCTTTGCTATTGTAAACAGTGCCACAATGAACTTATGTTTATGTGTCTTTATGATAGAATGATTTATATCCCTTTGGGTATATACCCAGTAATGGGATTGCTGGGTCAAATGGAATTTCTATTTCTAGGTCCTTGAGGAATCGCCACACTGTCTTCCACAATGGTTGAACTAGTTTACACTTCCACCAACAGTGTAAAAGTGTTTCCATTTCTCCACATCCTCTCCAGCATCTGTTGTCTCCAGATTTTTTAATGATCGTCATTCTAACTGGCATAAGGTGGTATCTCAATGTGATTTTGATTTTCATTTCTCTAATGACCAGTGATGATGAGCATTTTTTCATATGTTTTTGGCCTCATAAACGTCTTCTTTTTGAGAAGTGTCTGTTCATATCTTTCACCCACTTTTGGATGGGTTTGTTTGTTTTATCTTGTAAATCTGTTTTAGTTCTTTGTAGATTCTGGATATTAGCCCTTTGTCAGATGGGTAGATTGTAAAAATTTTTCCCCATTCTGTTGGTTGCCAGTTCACCATAATGATTGTCTCTTTCACTGTGCAGAAGCTCTGGAGTTTAATTAGATCCCATTTGTCTATTTTGTCTTTTGTTGCCAACGCTTTTGGTGTTTTAGTCATGAAGTCCTTGCCTATGCCTGTGTCCTGAATGGTTTTGCCTAGATTTTCTTCTAGGGTTTTTATGGTGATAGGTCTTATGTTTAAGTCTTTAATCCATCTGGAGTTAATTTTAGTATAAGATGTCAGGAAGGGGTGCAGTTTCATCTTTCTGCACATGGCTAGCCAGTTTTCCAAACATCATTTATTAAACAGGGAATCCTTTCCCCATTGATTGTTTTTGTCAGATTTGTTAAAGATCACATGGTTATAGATGTGTGGTGTTGCCTCCAAGGCCTCTGTTCTGTCCCATTGGTCTATATCTTTGTTTTGGTACCAGCATCATGCTGTTTTGATTACTCTAGCCTTGTAGCATAGTTTGAAATCAGGTAGCATGATGCCTCCAGCTTTGTTCTTTTTGCTTATGATTGTCTTGGCTATGAGGCTCTCTTTTGGTTTCATATGAAGTTTAAGGTGGCTTTTTCCAGTTCCGTGAAGAAGGTCATTAGCAGCTTGATGGGATTGAATCTATAAATTACTTTGAGCCCTATGGCCATTTTCATGATATTGATTCTTCCTAACCATGAGTATGGAATGTTTTTCCCTCTGTTTGTGTCCTCTCTTATTTCCTTGACCAGTGGTTTGTAGTTCTCCTTGAAGAGGTCCTTTATCTCCTTCATTAGTTGTATTCCTAGGTATTTTATTCTCTTTGTAGCAATTGCGAATGGGAGTTCTCTCATGATTTGGCTCTCTGTTAGTCTGTTATTGGTGCATAGAAATGCTTATGATTTCTGCACATTGATTTTGTATCCTGAGACTTTGCTGAATTCGCTTATCAGTTTAAGGAAATTTTGGGCTGAGATGATAGGGTCTTCTAAATATACAATCATGTTGTCTGCAAATAGAGACAATTTGACTTCCTCCTTTCCTAAGTGAATACCCTTCATTTTTTTTCTTACCTAATTGCTCTGACTAGAACTTCCAGCAGTATATTGAATAGGAGTGGTGAGAGAGGGCAATCTTGTCCAGTGCCAGATTTCAAAGAGAATGCTTCCAGTTTTTGCCCTTTCAGTATGATATTGGCTGTATGTTTGTCGTAAATAGCTTTTATTATTTTGAGATATGTTCCTTTGATATCTACTTTATTGAGAGTTTTTAGCATAAAGGGCTGTTGAATTTTGTCAAAGGCCTTCTCTGCATCTATTGAGATAATAATGTGGTTTTTGTCTTTGGTTCTGTTTATGTGGTAGATTACATTTATAGACTAACATTTATTTATGTTAGTCTTTTATTCTTTTACTAAT
>CAUYQU010036815.1:0-14042 GCA_963574635.1 Cheracebus regulus
AGAAATGTGAGGTCTAATTGAAGCATTGACATTAATCCTCTGCATCTAAAATCTAAAATAGAAAGGACAACTACCCTATTAACTTTAAGAAGTAAAATAATTTATATGCAAGTGTTTTGCAAAGTAGAAAGTATAATGCAATTGTAGGCTAGTGCCCCCGGCTTTTAGATAATCACACAATGACACAGCACGGTTAATTCCATTTTAATGAGTAAGAAATGATGGTAGCTAAGCTACCAAAATAGTAAAAAATAGTGACACAATTCTGCTCCCAACCCCCCACCCAAAACCCTGTGCCTACTGCAGCACTACATTTGCCGACACACTTTAAACTTCTGAAGATGTGTTTTTCTTTCCAGGCAAAGAACATATATTTCTCCCTTTATTTTATTTATGCTTGTTTTTGTCAGATTGTGTAAGCATAGTTTTCAAAGATTTTAATTAGAATTTTCAAACCTTTAGAAATTTTTTACTCACCAGTGTCTGAGAGATATGTTTTCCAGTATTTTACCACAATACTCATTTTTTCCATTGTCAGTGGTTCAGTTAAAGTCATATCACCTCCATGCCCTGAAATACAACCTAAGAATCTTTATATTAAATATTGATCTTATGGTTTCTATTTAGAGAAAAAACAAATACTAAATTTAGCAGGTACATACCTTTAAAATTTACAGGGATTATAAAAACAAACAGCGAATGTGTGTTTTTCTTTTTGCCAAATCTGAAAGAGGAAAAAAAAATGTTAAAATGAAGCAAAATCATTATTCAAAAAAAGGGGATTCAAGAGTTTAGCTTACTAGGAACTAACTACAGTGATTTTCTTCATTTCTTTAGAATTTAAAACAATATAATTAATATGGAAATTTAGTAAAAGTGGCATCTCAAATCATTGAGGAAAAAGATGAATCACTTTTTCTTAAAAATGAAAAAACAAAAGACTAACCCTTATCCAAATTTTTGATCAGATCATCAGTTTACAAGAAATTTCTGGAAGGAAAGAAACATTTTAAGGAACACCATGGGAATGAATAAGCAGAATCTAGAATGGGAGGAATTCTGTAAGACAAATGACTCCTTTTAAATATATATATATTTATATATATTTAAACATATATATAAATATATATATATATGACTCAGATATATAAATTATATGAATATGTAATGTAATATATATATATATATATATATCTTTAAAGAACAAGACAAAAAGAAAAAGAGAAAGTTGAATCCTGATTTTTATAAATTCACAGATTTAAAAAAATAAGATAAGCAGGGACATCTGAATGTTGATGGCATATTTAACAATACTAAGAAGTGATTATTAATTTTCAGGTATAATACGGGTTTTGTGGTTATTCTTTGAGTCCTCACCTTAGAGAGGTACCAAAGTATTTACGGATGAAATAAAATGGTATTTTAGATTTGTTTTAAAATAATCCACTGGTGAGCAGGGGTGGGAAGGAAGCAGAGAGAAGCACGATGAGCCGGATGTGGTAACTGCTGAAGCTGCATTATGAGTTCATTATTATACTCTCTCCCCTTTCATATCTTGAAAATTTTCAAATAAAACCTTTTTCTTAAAGTGGCATTATAGTTTACTAAAGCCAGTACAGTAAGTCTGGAATTCTGATAACTGGATGGATACTGAGCCTTGGCATTAGCCAAAAGAAAATGATTTTCAAGGAGAATGTGACTGTGAAGGAGACTTTAAAGAGAACAATTTAAAACTACCAAAGAATAACAAACTATTCTCAAATACTTAAAAACATCATTTATTAGCATGGGGTTATATATGGTTACTATTTATTCATTAAAACAAGAACTGGGAGCACCCCCACTGTATAACCGTGTTAGGAAGTATACATTTTATATTTCAAATTAATTACATATTAATATAATTTATGTATCTGAGTCATACATATTGAGAACCTCTTATGTGCCAGCTCTGTGCTAGGCTCTGGGGGATATCATGGTAAACAGACAGACAAGGTTCCTGCTCTCACACAGCTAGCAGTCTTGGGGAGGAAAGACATTAAACACATCACTCTAGATAATTTTGTACCTGAAAATGTGTCCAATGCTGGGAATGAAAGCCAAAGCAGCCAATAGGAGCCCACGCCTGGGCACCAACCTGCCTCAGCAGCCGTGGGAGAGGCTTCCAGGCAGACAATACTTGGTGCTGGCTAGACACAAAAAAGGCTGGGGAGAGGGGGAGGGCAGAGGGCAGATGTGCAGCGCAGAACATTCTGGGCAGAGGGCACAGCATATGCAGGAGCCCTGGGGTGGTCGAGAACAAGGTGAGTTTGAGAAGGTGCAAGGTGTCCAGGACAGCTCTGGCACAGGATATCTGAGGAAGAAAAGCATGAGTGGAGACCAAAGAGTGCGGGAGGGCTGGGCTCTGCTCACAGAAGGCTTGTTAGCCCACAGGAAACGTTTGGTGTCAAAGAAAAATGGGCAATGGAAGATTATGACGCTCAGCAGGAACCAACACGATTATATTTGCATTTTAGAAGGACCACCCTGCCTATGATGGGATGCGCTGATAAGGGTAACACCGGGTAGACTGGAGAGACCCTATGGCAGTGACCCAGCAAGAGCTGACAGTAAGGAAAGCAGACATACTTGCAAACCTTTGGCAAAATTAAATATTTCAGAGTATTTACTAAACTAATTACTTCAGAGTAGCAGGATTATGAAGAAAAGGTGACACTCCATTGAGATCTATTCAGACTTGATTCTGTGCTATGAATTCTGGGGAGTTATGGCTCAGAATTCATAGCACAGAATCAAGTCTGAATAGATCTCAATGGGGTCTCATCTCCTCATAGAAACCATGTATTCTTTCCTTTTTTCCCAGAAAGAGAAGAAAGGAAAGAATATATGGTTTCTATGAGGAAATGAGAAACTCAGGCAGAAATATACTGTCATCAAAATAGGCATATGCAGGAAGGAGGATAGAGTTTGCCTGGTCTACCAAATGCGGAGGTAAGAAAGGCACTTCCTACACTGGTGTGGGTGGAGTGGTGACATGGAGGGAATAGGGATATCAGAGTGACACCTGCCAGGATGCCAGCATTTCATATATATATAGGAAAATAAATATATACATTATAGATATTTAGATTTCTTTTTTTTGACAGACAGACAGACAGACAGGTAGGTAGGTAGGTAGCTTTTTTTTTTTTTTTTTGACAGGGTCTTGCTTTGTTACCCAGGCTGAAGTGCAGTGGCATGGTCAAGGCTCACTGTAGCCTCAGCCTCCCAGGCTCAAGTGATCCTGTACCTCAGCCTCCCAGGTAGCTGGGACTACAGGTGTGTGCCATCACACTCAGCTATTTGTATTTTTAGCGGAGATGGGTTCTCACTATGTTGCTGAGGCTGGTCTCAAACTCCTGGCCTCAGGTAATCTTCCGGCTTCAGCCTCCGAAAGTGCTGAGATTACAGGCAAAAGCCACTGTGGCTAGCCTTGTATGTATGTTTTAAGTGATGAGAAAGTGTGGATTATAATGGAGGTATGGACAACAGAATGAGGAAAGAGAAGTAGAAGAGATAAATGGACTGAGCAGATGGGACCACTGAAAGAAAATTACTGGGTAGTTTAACTGTTGAAATAAAAAATACTTTATCGTGGATTCAAAGAGGTAAATTATCATATACAGTTAAATATTTTTTTAAAAACAGGTTGTTTGCTTTTAGAAATCTTCCTATGTCCATTTTTGAAAACGTGATTTTTCAAAAATTTGAAAATTGATTTTACTGACAGAAAAATGTTAGATTTGCATATATGAATGTATAGGCGCCGATGACTTTCAAATTTCAAGCTTTATATCAGACAGAGGTGGGATTCTTGGACTTCTGCTATTAGCACAGAATCAATTACTCAACACACACTCCCTCTGCTGTATAGGGACTCCAGCAATCGATAAAGTTCCCAGAATCCAATACTCTAGTCTTAAGCTCGGCTGCTCATTCACATTCCCTACAAATCAATAAGCTAAAAGAGTTTCTAGTTTCCAGGATCAACCAGAAAATGATCTCTTTTTCCTGAATGAACATTCCCTGAAACAAAACTAAGCAACGCAAAAACAAAACAAAATAAAAATCACTTTTATCCACACCAGCTAATACTACTTCCTGTTCTATATATCAAAATCAAATTGCAGGCTCTGAGACCTTCTCAATTAATGTCTCTTGTGATTTGCCATTCATTTGGGGACAATTCATTTTCCCTCATGTTTCACAATTACACCACTGAAATGTTTCCTGAGGCTACACCTCATTTTTGAGATTGGATACCAATATTCTTGGTTCCATTCCTATGCCTGCCTGCAGTGCCCTCTGGAAGTGGAGCCAGCATCAGCTCAACCTGCAGCAGCACACACCTGCTGTCTCACCCCCGTCCCCGGGTCTGTCTGTGGTGGCATACAAGTGTGATCTTTGTTGTGTACACTCTGCTGATCAAAGGGTCTCAGAAAAGCCCTGGCCTCTGAAATCCGTCATCTAAGAGGGCCAAAGTGGTGTTAAAAGTCCCTATGAAGCCTGTGGAAATTTCTACATTTACTTCTCTTAGAGCCATAGGACTTCAAGGACAAAAGCCAGTATCAGCTTTAGGTTGTGGCCTTTTTGAGTGCAGTTATCCATTATTCTGTCCAAGGGCTAAATGCAGCCAAACTAGCCTGGTATGACTTACACGGAACTTGTAAGAAAGAATGTTCTTTGTTAATTACTTACTTAAGCTCCGATAGTTTATCCTGGCTAATAGTGAAGGCTAGTTTGCCCTGTTCCCACTTGGTTCTCCACAGAAGAGTTCCTGCTGCAACATTCACCATGTGACAGGGTGCTAGAAGTTATAAAGACCTAGAGTTGCCCTCAATTCCTACTCAATTCCTCCACCAATTTAGAGGGAAAAGGCTTTAGTAAAGCTACTTAGATGTTTTGCCGTTGATGTGTTTATTGTCAAATATTCAGAGAAGTAGGACATGCAAACTGCTTAATAAGATTTAATGAGTTACATTGTCAAGTCAAGGATGCCTAGGAGACATAAAAGGACAACTTAGATCTCTGTGGCTCACAAGATTGGGTTTTCTTAGTGATCAGTTAGTGGGAAAGACAATTGAAACTACATGGGGGAGAAATGAAATCAGATTCAAACCTGATTTGTTGATGGAGCAGATGGAGCCACAGCCTGCATTCCTTTCCTGTTGCTAAACTGCTCTGAGCTCATGAGAATCACAGAATTGTAACTGCAGAAATCATTCCATGGAGAAGAAAACCACAACTCCCCAAATACTGATGAGTTTAAAACATTTAAAATTTTCTGTACCTGTCTTTGGAAGATAAGTATCAGGATGTGTCTGAATTATCAAGGATCTGCCCTTTGAGTATGGCCCAATTTTGAGAACTTATCTAAGCCAAGAGTGAAATGTCCCCAGAATTCTGGAGTTAAGCATATGAATCCTAAGATGATCTTAAAATACGTTACCACTGGGTAGTGTTTGAGTTCATCTGTTCAATAAAAATAACACTCTTTCAATACATTCATGAGATGAAAACAAATTAGGCATTACTATTAGGAATGCTAACCTGTAAGTGAGATGTACCATAATTTTTGAGTTGATATTAGTACTATAAAGTACCGATATTTTATGAATGATTAAAGTCAATCGATCATTAGCATCAAGCCTAAAACATAGTTTTGTAATATTAAATTTAAGAATCTTTTAAGGAGGCCACCTTCATTTTATTCTAAAATAAATCTAATATGGCTAACAGACTAAACTTCATTCTTATTTGCAATAAAAATCCATATGACATACATTACAGATAAATAGATTTGTGATCATGTGCTCTAACAATGAAAATATATATGGCCACTTTCATTCTATCATAATTCCTCATTCATTGACAGAAGACATAAAGCTCCTAGAGAAAGAAGAGTAAGGCAAGTAGTTGCACATTTTCCTAGACCTACACAGCTTTTGAGATATTATAAGACAACAACAAAGATCTAAAGAGAAAAATTCTAAATGCATCAGAAGAAAAGCAGAGCCAGGCTTTTCATTTTGGTTTAGTCCTTAAATATTAGCCCAAACTCAAAGGGTATAGTGCTTTAGGATAGATGAAGGTTTAAACTCCTTACAAATGGGGCATTATGTGTACAGGACTCAGTACCATAAGAAAAATCATAGAATTGAAAACTGGAAACATTCTCTACAAGGGTTTAAACAATCAACAAATCAAAAACTCATATCAATTCCGAGGGCAAGAAAGAGAACTTCAATGACATTCGTAGCCTCTGAGGATGGTAAAGCTTACACACACACACATGCACACACACAAAACCAAACAACTCTGTCCCTTTTCAGAGAGGAGCAAAAAAGTAAGGAGGCATTGCTTGCCTAGGATGGCACTTCTCCCACTCATCCAGTCATTCACTGGAGCTACGGCAAGGCAGATAACACCTGCTAGTAGTCAAGACTTTCATGGGGTACTGGGAATAGTGCAACAGGGACAAACAAGGAATACAAATCCGGGTGCATTCCACAAAGTATTTGTTTTCTTTCAAACAAATGCTTTCTTTTAAGGCAAAATAACAGAACTGCCATTTGCATTAGGTATACACTCAGTACCTTCATCTACTTTGTTTTCTCCGCTAAGAAATCTTAAGCTACATTACTCAGGGCAATAGAAGTTGCCAAGGTGAGTGTCAGACAAGAAATTCTCTCCTCTAACCTCCTAGGTTTTAATATCTGCAAGTAAACATAAAGCTGGTTCTTAAATAGAATTTCATTCTTATCTTGTTCAAAAGGTAGCTCTGACAGTGAGCAAATGCAAAGCTTTACTCCATTCAGGGAGGCATAACTAGGTCCTAATCTTGAAATAGAGAGAGAGACCAGAGTTCTTTCAAAACCATTAACTCGTTTACAACTAGCTTGGCAAATACTGAACGTCAGAGATGAAAAAGAGGTGGCTTCAATACAAAAGTCAATTAATTAAAGACTTTTAGAAAGAAAATGAAGGGGAGTGTAGAGTTCTAATCTAGTTTTGTAAAACTAGTCGTGAGTTTTGTAAAAATGAGCCATGTGGTCTTAGGCAAGTCACTTCAGCCTCAGACTTCTGATCTGTCAAGTAGGGACAATAAAATCCTGCTTCACCCGCCTCAGGTAGCTGCTGTAAAAATTTTTTAAATATGATATAAATGAGATATTATGATGAGTCCTCATCCAAGGGAACTCTATTTTTTTAAGGTCTGTAATAAAATAAGCATATTCTCAGAGGCAGGAGAGTTCACAACAGGTTTTAGAAGAGGAATTTACTTTGAGGTAGATAGTTTGCCTGGTGTGTCTAGAGTTCATGTGCCTAACAGAAAGACAAAAGAAATGCAGGAGACTAGCTGTTCTAAGAAACCCCAAGAGTTGTATCTGTCTGTCTGCCTCTCTGTTTAATAAGTAACTTGATGGCTTGGGCATCTCATTCCAACCTTTCTTTTCCCTTAACATAATCTGCTTGCCCCTTTATCCAGGGATCAAAATGTTGTCTCTGAATTTTCTCTTTTAGCCAAAAAAGGCCTGCCTTGTAATTCTGACAAGCTCTAATATGTCCCAATATAATTGACAATTCCACTTTGTCTATCAAGTATTTCCGGAAAAGAGAACAAATTTGTTCTAATCTAACTCAATCTAAATATATCCTAAGTGGCAGGGAAAAATCTAACTCTCCCATCACTGGACTCCAATTTTCTAGAGTTGGAGTGGGTTAAAAAGAAGCAGAACCTGGCCAGTTGCAGTGGCTCAAACCTGTAATCTTAGCATTTTGGGAGGACCAGGTGGGCAGATCATAAGGTCAGGAGTTTGAGACCAGCCTGACCAACATGGTGAAACCCCATCTCTACTAAAAATACAAAAAGTAGCTGTGTGTGGTGGTGTGCGCCTCAAATCCCAGCCACTCAGGAGGCTGAGGCAGAAGAATTGCTTGAACCTGGGAGGCAGAGGTTGCAGTGAGCCAAGATAGTGCCACTCCAGTCTGGGCGACAGAGCAAGACTCTGTCTCAAAAAAAAAAAAAAAAAAAAGAGAAGCAGAACCTTGTACGGACCTACAAGACGAAATGACAACACTGGAGGTGGTGGTTTCTGGACCTGATGAATCCAGATGGCCTCAAGGCTCCAGGAGACACCTCAGTCCCCAGCTGACAGGACGGAGAGCAAAGAGTGCTCACTTCCTTTAGTGTCTGCCACTACAATTAATGAACTCTGAAAAGATGCACCATTTTAATGATACAGATATTTAAAAAGAGTTACGTGTGGAAATAACATAAGCATTGCATACTAAATAAATTTCTATGACCAATTGATTCTTACATTCCAATCCATACCTATTACTTTAAAAGTTAATATAATTCTCATAATAAAATGCCACAAACCGGAAATAAAAACATGTTATATAGAAGCTCCCCATGAAAATATCCCTCATTTTGTTTTTAGAAATAGCACCTCACTCTGTTGTCCAGGGTAGAGCGCAGTGACATGATCATAGCTCACTGCAGCCTCAAACTCCTAAGCAATACTCCTACCTCAGCCCCCAAGTAACTGAAACTACAGGTGCATGCCACCACGCCCGGCTTATTTTTTAAATTTTTTGTAGAGACAGAGGTCTCACTATGTTGCCCAGGCAGGTCTTGAAATCCTGGGTTAAAGCAATCCTCCTGCCTTGGCCTCTCAACATGCCAGGATTACAGGCATGAGCCACTTCCTGGACCCTCAATTTAAAAAGTAAAATAGAAATATATCATCTTTTTAGGATTTTTACAAAAATGGATTTTTTAAAAACGATTCTAAAGATACAGCATCAAGGCTTTTGAAGTTTACCTAATTAACTGGATGGCTTCTAGCTCCTCAGCACTTAGTGAAGAAGGCATCTTCAAGAAAACCATATTGAATGTCCAATCATCCAAAAGTGCTGCCGCCTCCTTCATGTCACTGATGGTGACAGTGACTTCTGCTGTGTTTGAAAATAATTTCTGTACCATATCAGCCAGGTGGCCCACAGTGACATCTCCAACTAATAAGATGTCTATTTTTGCCTGAAAGAGAAGGAAGCAGAGGCGTCACATAATTATTACCTAGGCATAGGGAAAATGTCATGCATGAGAGGATAAGATAAATAAAGCTCACAAATAACACAATGGTTGACTCCACATCTAGTCTGACTGGCTAGATGGTCAACTATAAGCAGCTCAAGGACAGGAACTATTAATTTCACATCTTCAGTACCTAGAGTAGAGAAAAAACCTGAAGGTCGTGCTTTTTTAAACACTTTGCCTACTGATGCTATTCTACTTCAGTTTTTCTGCAAATTTCTCTCTCATCCTATTAAACAATCAAGTTCCTATGACTCACTTTTCCAAAAATTCTTTCCTGACGGAAAATCTGTTTATTGCTGAAAGGATCAAAGTGGTGACTCTCCCGTGTGATTTATTTTGGTAAAACACACATTTCAGGGAACAGAGAAGGATCTAAATTCCTAAATTCTAAGAAACACTGAAATAAAGTCTCTTCAATGAAATGTATGTGCCATTTAAACTTCAATATTAGGAACCAAAATGGCTCTTTATTTGCATTTGGAGATATTTTCAAGTATATTCACTTAGGAAAAAGAGCATTCCCATGTTCACCTTTTATCTCTGTTTTATTCTCTACAGCTAATGAACTCAATGCACTGAAAATGCCAAAGAATGGGGACACTTAAATTAGTGGAAATAGAAGACAATTGGAAATGCGAGGCCATAGACATCTATACAAGAAAACAGATGTGGGAGGTGATTAGAGTTGAAGCCAAAAGAATGAATTAAGGAGCTGGAAGTATTTGCACAAAGAGAAAGGCAGCTTGTCAAATAAGCAACTCTACAGGGCAGGATGCTGGTGCAGATGGCCCCCATGGGCTTCCCTCTCTTTTCAGCCTGGTTTCCTGAGGGTTGCAGTAAAGAACAGGTGAGGTGTAAGAAACCAGGCAAGAGTAAAATAAGCAAAGCTTCTGCACTTCTACGTGCTCACCTAATTTTCTCCCTTCTTCTTATTAAATAAAAGTCAATCTTCCTTTATCATCTCTCATATCCTAATTCAGTCCCTTCTCTAGAAGCAAGTACTGTCAAGAGCTTGGTATCTATCCTTCCAGACAATTTTTGTGTCAACCATGTAAGTACAATACACACCTATATAGCTTTTCATAAATGGGCTGTTACTATTTTTTGAGGTGAATTGCTTTTTTCATTTAACAATATAGTTCAACAATGCCTCAAACATTCTGATTCACTGGAAACATTCTCATTTTCCAGGCTGTTATAGATTTTATTCTCATAAAAATATGTTTTCTGTTATTTGTCGGGATCGGGGTGAATGTGCTCATCTGTCATCTTGATCTGGTCTTCCTTATTTTCGATGATGATAATTGACTGAGACATTCTCCTCGTGTTGGGTTTTGATGTTATTACAGTGCTATTATGAATACCTTTATAAATACATGTTTGTGCAAATAAGCATATATCCTACAATCAAAACTAGAAAATCAGAAAATAAATTTTTACTTGTTTTGCATACTCCAAAGGATACAAAAATTTATATCCCCATAAACGATATATTTGAGTACTCATTTCCCCAAATGCTTAATAAGACTGATTATTCTTAAACCTTTTAAAAATGTTTGCCAATATTAGGAGCAAAAACCTTTATACTTTTTATTGGTATTTTTTGAATGAATGGAGTATCTTTTCATTTTAGTGGCAATCTGCATCTTATTATCACGTATTTAGTGTGTGTGCCTATTTACTCCCTTTGTTCACCTTCCTATTTGTGGTTTGTATTTTTCTTATTGTATTGTGGGAGTCTATATAGACTGGATATTAGTCAACTACTTTTTTTCTTCCAGTCTGTCACTCTGCTTTAATTCTGATTATAAGGTCTCTTGTCACTAATAAGTATTTAATATTTAGTGACAAATCTATTGTTTCTTTCATGACTTTGGTGAATTTTATCTTGCTTTCAAGCCATCTCTGTTTATGTTAAAATATGCTTTGGTAGAGTGTTCTAATACTTTTAAGGGTTTTTTTTTTTTTTTTTTTTTTGCATTTGGCTTTTTATCCTAGCTGGAGTTTATTTGGTAATTAATATGAGTTAGGTATCTGCTTTCATTTTTTTGGAAATGCAGAACAAATTGACCCAACAGGATTACTGAACCGACTAACCTTCTCTCACAATGCCAGGCAGGGGTGTGTGTTGGTGTGCGCTGGTGTGTGTGTGTGTGTGTGAGTGTGTGTGTGAGATGTTTCTGGACTTCATTCTGATCCACTGATCTGTTTGCTTATTCCTGGTTAATACCACACTGCTTAATTACTAGCTCTTTATACTGTGTTTTGATACAGAGCATATGGTTCCTTCCTTGTTATTTTTCTATTTGGTTATTAGATATTTTCCAAGAATTTCTCTTCCAACAGAAATTGGAATCAGTTTTTCAAGGAACCTTGTTAAAGTTTTAATTATGGTTGCCTCTATTTTAACAGTTAATTAGAAAATATCATTGCTATATTAAATCTCTGTATTTAGGAGGTATGTGTCTCAGAGAATTTGGGTCTTCTATTACATTCTTCGGTTTTATGGACTTTCACATCAATTTTGCATGTGTCCTAGTACATGTACTCCCAGATATTTCAACATTTGGAGGTCAATGTGAAGGGGATCTCTTTTCTTACTCACTACATTTTCTGATTGATTACAGCTGACATATAGAAGTGCTACTGATTTCTGTATAAACGAACTTGCTTCAAATAATGCACTTTATAGTACTCTCGGTTCAGTTCCAATATATTTCCTTTGATTCTTCTCAATTTCCTAGGTAGGCAATCCTACTGCCTTCAAAAAATGATGCTTTTGTCTGTTTCCAGAATGTATGCATTGGCTAGAACATCCAAAACAAGGGTGAATAGCAGCAGTGATAGCAAGCATTCTCATCTTGTTCCTGACTTTAGTGGGAGTATTTCAAACGTTTTTACTACTAAATATGATACTTACTGAGATTTCTGATCAATATCCTTTATCAGTTAAAAAAGTTTCTATTTAGAAGCAAAGAATTTTACATCAGAAAAGGGTGTTGATATTTATTAAATACTTTTTCAGTATAACATATTATTTTTTATTCTTTGATCTTTTAGGTAGTGAATTCCATTAATAGATTTCCTAATGTCAAACCATCATGGCATTGCTGGGATAAACCTATTCATAATGTGTAATAAACTCAATTTTTTCACCTTTAGATTTTTGCATCTATGTTCATAAGTGAATCTTGATACAATTTTGTTTTATTGTATTATCTTATTTCATTTGGGTATCTGGGTTATGCCAGCCTTGAAGAATACAATATTGTTCTATGGTCTTGAATAGTTTATAAAACACAGAAATTATGTGCATCTTAAGTTTTGGTAAAACATGTCTAGAAAATCTGGTTCTGAAGAAACGTATATAGGCAGATCTTGTATTTCGTTTTATAGTTCCTTATTGATGAATGGCAAATTGAAGTTTCCCACCTTCTTGTAAATGAATTTTGTTCATGTACATTTTTACAAATCAATTTCATATGGATTTGTTTTAATTTAAAAATATATATAAAATATCTATTATTGAGGTTGAGTTCATCATGCTTCCTAACTATAAATGTTTAATTTTTTCTTTTTCTGTTAATGCTTTATTGTGAATATAGAACTGTGTGGGCCACTACAGTAGCCACATGTAGCTATTTAAATTTAAACTTATATTAATTAAAATTAAAGTTTGAAATTCAGTTCAGTTGCACTAGCCATATTTTACATGCTCAATATCCTCATATGGCGAGTGTGGATTAACAAATAGTATAATTACACAACATTTTCATCATTGTGGAAAGTTTGACTTGGCAGCATAGTAGACGATCTACATTTTCCTCCTAGTGGCATTTTATTGTACACCACACATTTTTATATATAATGCATTCAGGTTCATTGTTAGCTTATAATTTCAGTTGCTATTTCCATTTTAATCTAAGAATTTTATTAAATAGCTCTATAAAGGCATTTTTAATTTTCAAGGGGATAGTGTGTTTTTTTGTGTGTGGGTATTTGCTATTTGCTCATTTCTTATTTCAGTGCATTGTCAACAATGTGTCCTGTATGACGTCTACTTTTTAAAATTTGTTCACATTTTCTTCATAGACTTATACACCGTCAGTTTTTGTTAATTGTTCATGGGTACTTGAAAACAATAGCTATTTTCTGTTGTGCATAAAGCTCTCTATATATTTTAGAGAAAGCTTGTTAATTCTTTCTTTGCTTATATTAGGTCTACTTGATCTTTCAGTTTATGAAAGAGGAGTATCAAAATCTCCTTAATTATGCTTTTGTCAATCCATCAATTTCTCTAAACATAGGTTATATTTGTAATTATGTGCTAAGTACATAAAGGTTCACGATAATGATATTTGTATAAATATATAACTATAATGTTTAACAATATATACGTGATCTGTTTATATAGTATGTTATTAAATAATGTATATAGATAGATAGATGATTCTATGTAGAAAATAGTACTATATGAAATATACCTCCTTGCCCTTTAATGCTTTTCACCTCAGATTTTATTTTTCTGACATACAGCTCTTGGTTCTTCATACCCCCTGATTTCGAACTCTTCTATACCATCTTGATTTTCTGTGACTTTTATAAATAGCTTTTAATTGAATTTATACAGATTTTACAATCTGACCTTTCAGTTTTTAATTTATAAATTTGAGTAATTGGTTACATTACTGACATTAACTAGTGTATATTAACTGACTTGATTAAATGTAATGAATTAGCTAATGTTAATTAATTATGAACATTTACAATTGAATGTGAAATGACCTTATTCCATTTATTATTTCAGGCTTCCTATTTACTGTGATTTTTTCTTTTTTCTCATAGCCACTCCTAGGCTGATCAAATTTTTATTTTTCCATCCTGTTGCTCCTATAAT